>OW240914.1:140456514-140485257 GCA_933207985.1 Pelobates cultripes | reverse complement strand
GCTGCAGGGAGCTATAGTTCTCACCTGAACAACCTCATTAAGCTGAAGTTGTTCAGGTTACTATAGTGTCCCTTTAAATTATTTTTATGAATATTCACATACAAAGTTGGAGTATCAGAGGGTAATCTATAAGAGTTATTGTCAATACAATTCTCCAACTATACATAACCATGCTACCTAAACAAGAACATACAAAATTTATACTTCTGGATATTTATGGAGGAATCCTCTCTATATAAGTTCTGTGGCAGCTAGCAAATCATAAAAAAATACATGGTCTGCGTGACCGGTGAAAGCCCCCCGTCCCCTTTATATTACGAATCTGTTACAAAGACTCCGTTACATTGTTATTCTCTGTTTCTGCTTATTGAGACTCTATTTTACCAGCATTCAGGCCAGGCGAACGGATTGCACGAACTGTTATAAAGCCTCATTCATCGGTGCGAACGACCGACCACCCTGCCCTTGGCGTGTGCCGCCACTTAACCTCGTCACTCCGCGAAGAACCGAATGTCCGACCACCCCGCGAGCGGAGTGTGCCGCTCATCAACCCCTCTCAGGCGTTGCGGTCTGCGGTTAACCGCCAGTTAATTAACGGTCCCAAGGGATTTCCCATTCGTGTACAATGACCCAAATGGAAACTACCGAAAGACTCACGAATGGGGACCACCGTCGCTCTGCCGTGTGGCATCGATTAAAACCTTCATTCTGCGGTCAACCGCAGGTTAAGTACCTCTCACGGACGGGCTCCGTTCGTACCACGAACAGACGGGACAACCAGACTGGTAGCGGGGATTCGTATGATTCTGTACCCGGCCTCCGCTCCATGAATATAGCATCGAGGTCCTGCTGGCCATTGATGGACCCAAAAACATGGCCGCCATCGAGGGCTTAGAATCCAACTACCGAACAGGACTTTATATAGCAGAAATCTCCTGCTCTGTTCGCGGGATCTGGGCGCAATTCGCACACTTAATGCATCCAGAGCTGAGCTACCGAATGATATGAGGAAAGAACTATATTCACTTTATAATGCCTAAGTTATATATTTTTATACCGTTTTCTGGAACGTAATAAAGCATGGTCTTTTTGGGCGCTTGGAGATAATTAGATTGTATAACCGTAAACCTCATTATCTCCAAGCTGGGTGGGTACTGGTTTGAATGATACATTGTACTGTGATTGGTCAAATACTTGTACTGTATCTGTATCCCATCAGGTCCATGGGGGGCTGTCCCTGGACCTGGGGACTTGCATAAATTGCCATGCTTGTGTGCCAGTAAAGCCAGTTCGTTTTACCCTCAACTCGCAGCCTCGACTCGTGTTGTAGGGATCCGGGAATACTAGCGCTACTACAGCTAGTGGGATATTCTACACTTACAGATTTCTACCGAATGGAACCTCGTTCGACTCTCTGACTTCGGGAACCAGGACATCCAAGCGATCCAACCTCCTGCTAGACGGGAGGCAATCGTAACAGAATCCAAGACAAAAAAGAAATCAGATATTATAGCACTCAAACTCTAAATTTAACCAAGGCTACCAAATTTTGATATTTGAACCAAAACTTCGATAAGCCAAAAAATAGCATTTCTCCATCCTACATGTGAAATTAGCTTTATTTAATATAGCTAACAGTGAAATTTCCTGTTTTTTATTCCACATTCTTGATATTAGTAACTTCGTGGCCATAAAATTCTGGATAGTCAAAAATGTGCCTTACTTATTTATACCATCCAGAATCAAAGGTAATAAGGCTTATTCTGGAGATGGTATGAGTTATATCGTTAAAATATTGGATTTTCCATGGAAGTCAACTTTTGACTGACCGCACATGTGGCTTCAGCTCAAAATAGTTCCATAAGAAAAGTTGTAGTGGTCGGTCAATTTTGGGAGTGTAAAAACGAACAAACTACCAAACATACTCTGGCTCCTAGGTAGCGATTGTTCGCATAGTTCAAACAAATAATTGTACTGAATGGCACTCACCTGACATGTGTAAAATAAGAAGGCGTTCGTCAAAGTTGAGCGGTGTTCATGAGTTAGTTTCCGATTTGAGTTCCATGAAGAACTCGACGATCAAACACCGCTGCCTGCGTACGTGCGAACAAGATGGCTGCAAACTCAGTTCCCACTTGTTCATGCATACGAACAGCGGCCATCGAGCCGCACAATTAGAATCCACGAGGATGGAGGTGTCAGGAGAGGTTAATAGGGGTTAACAAGAAGAGAGATGATCCACAGTTCATGGGTTTGTTCGGTTACCGAACAATACAGGGAAATCCCACGAACAAAGTGAGGTAGTGTCGGTGAAATATAGATCTGCAATGAATGTGGTTTATTATACTAACTTTTAACTTTTGTGAGTTAAAGACTTTTAATGTTCTATTGTTTGTGTGTGTGTGTCTGTTTGTTTTTAATTTGAATCATAAGAAAGTGAAAAAGAAAGAAAAAGGAAAAAGTGAGATTAGCAAATAAATAGTAAATAGAAATGTAACCACAAATGGTAAAGAGGAGTGAGTGGGCAATTGGCGACCCACTCACCTGTTTCATCCCCAGGGCAAAGCATCCAAACTCCTTCAGTCCTTGGCGTGTGGAGCGGACCTCCAGAGCTCAAACACAATGCCCTAGCATTAGCTGACTGCGCTGGCGGAGGAAGCAGGCATTGCAGGCATTACCACACTGCTGTTAGACACAGCCAGAGGGAAGAAGCCAGTACCACCTTAGGGGAGATTTCTGGGCATTAGGGGAGAAAGAGAAGGGAATATTCTTTTTAATTTTTTGGTGGATGGTGGAGAAAAGATAGAGAGAAAATAAAATAACGGTTTTCATTTGTCTCTAACACTACTACATGATATCCAGCATATCACCTGAAAGAATATTTAGAAAGTTGAGAAACCCTAAGCTCGATTACAGTCAAAGTGAAGAGCAGGGTACCCCCCAATTTGGGCAGATTGAACTTAAGAAAGTCAATCATGCTACATTTGTGAGCGCTGTGGATTCAGTATATTACCGGTTACAGAAAACACACGCTCACTTGGGACAGTGGTTGGTGGACATGATAGCAGCTCTTGCACAACCAATGAGAGTGCAGGCCACACACTCTTCTTCTCATCCCAATAGCTAAGAGGGTCGACATTAGGGGTAAAGGAGTTTCAGAGAGCTAAGACCTGACCATTTCTGAGTCAGTACGCTCCTTTCTGCTGCTAGCACTCTCAGTGGGTCCAACTATATCCTCAAGCAAAATGCAGCTGCTCCACTCAGTTGTGTGGTGGTGGTAGTGCCACTGCCAACACTTCTGCTAGAACTAGCAGACATCTCAGCCTCCCGCTGAACTACTCCCTCAGACAGCATTCCACTCTCTTGCTGCCAGTCACACACCCTCTGGATCAGTTTCTCCCTCCAAGTTTTTAGGCTATTGGATCAGAGTGCTAGCTTTCCCTTAATCCTTGGATCACACAGGCAAGCTAGCATTAGTTAGGGAGAATTATCAACTCGCTCACTTAGGCGAACTTTAAGCTGATCCATCAGCCTCCTGACCAGAGCAACCTCTTGGTATTCAAGGAAGACACCTATCTTGCTCCCTAGATGGGTGAAAACAGGGATTACCTGTCCCAGATTGGCAATGTTCAAGCTTAAATTTTCAGGGGCATCCCTGAATTGTTTCAGGACTGCCACTAGCTGAGCGATAACTGTCCAATCGTCTCTACCCAGTGGAGAGCCAATACCAATGTACTGGTCTGATGCCAGACTATGGATTGCCCTCTGCTGCTCTAAAATCCTCTCCAGCATCTCCACAGTAGAGTTCCACCGTGTACTGACATCTTGTCATAGACAGTGTGTGGGAGACCTGCCTTCTCTTGCTCCTGCCTCAACAGTTGGTTAGCCTTCACACTACGTTGGCAGTGCCCAGCAATCATCCTGCACCTTTCAATCACATTGGAAACTGTTATTTCCTTCTGGGATTGCTGACTTGACTACTAGATGGATAATGTGCGCTGCACAGCGCACACCAACAAGGTTACCATCACGCAGAGCTTTCACCATATTTGAAGCTTCATCAGTAACCACAAACCCCAATTCTACATTGGTGCCTGCCTCAGCTCCTACCCAAAGAGACACCATCCTCCTTACTACCTGCAGAATGTTATTGGAAGTGTGTTTTTCACCCATCACTTCAGCATGGAGAAGGAGAGATCTATAGCCCAGCTGATCTACAGATACACTTCTTCCCTTTCTGCTAGACCCTGCTGCTTCTGTTGAAGTTGCAGAAGTCGCAGAAGCAGCTTCCTGAGACACACCAGGCTCCCACCAGTGTGCTGTCAGGGAAAGAAAGGCATGCTGGCCACTTTGTGTAGTAAAATGCACAGACTAACCAGCAGCTTTTGAAAGCTCCCTTTTCACTACTCCAACACAGGACTGATAGAGTGAAGGGACTATCCTCCTGCTGAAAGTGGAGCGTAAGGGAAGTTGGTATTGTGGAGCCACAGCCTCCATCAACTGTTTAAAAGGCTTCCCTTCTATCATTGAAAAGGAAGCACCCCCAACAGCAATTAACTGGCCAATAAGTTGCGTGATTTTATTGGCCTGCTGTTTAGACATGGAGTGGAATCCCCCAAATAGTTCCAGGGTGGGCTGGACGCATTGTACTTTCTGCCTAGTACTTTCTGCCTCTTTCCTCAATAACACAGCCTTGTGATGGCTGCGAAGGTGATGGTTCATCCCGACACTGGTGAGGTGACCCAACACTCTCTCCCTGCTAACTTCCTTCCCACAAAGTTTGCACTTTGCAAAGCTCCCATTTCCAACACTTTCAAATTGATCCCAAACTTTGCTGCGGTGCAACACATTGGCATCTGCCCTTCGGGGTTGTGCTGCTAATGGTGCAGGTCGATGAGCAGCAGCAGGAGTGTGACTACTGGGAGCTGGCACAGTAGCCTCTGCACTTGTACTGTGGCTAGTAGTACCAGTGGTGGTGGTGGTGATTGTTGGCACAGTTACACTGGTGGTGGTAACTGTGCCACTGCGAGGAGAAACAGTGGACCTGGAAATAGTAGTGGTAATTGATTGTAGTAGTGGTGGTGGTCTACTAATGGTTGATGTAGCACTAGCAGGTGATACTATCGGAGAAAGTGGAGAGAAGGGGAAAAATATGCACTAGTAGCAGGAGAAAGAGGTGGACTGCTCCTTGAAGAATTCTGACTTTCTTCTATTATTATTATGTTATAATTTATATAGCGCCAAAAAATTCTGCAGCGCTTTAAAGTGGGAGCACTACTATCTCCTCCTCACTCTCATAGTCAAGCTCTTCATCAGCCAGACTAAATGCTATCCCTGCAAGGCTGGGGGTAAGGACTAGGTATAATACTACTAGGAGCAGGGGGTAGCTTTGGCAATGGCAACAACTCCTGTGCTGATGTGCCACTGTCAGTGATAGAAGCAGGCGCAGCACTGGTGGTCTTGGTGGAAGTGGTGGTCTTGGGAGGGGGCTTAGGAAACAGCCTCTGTGTACAAGAAGGAAGCTTCTTTGCAACACGACTCACAGGCCTGCTTGTGTTAGAGGAAGATGCTGGGGGCAAAACACGCTTCCCTCCTACTTATTGGGTTACTCCTACTACTAGTTGTGTTTTTAGTAGTAGTACTAGCCATGGTGCTCACCCTAAAAAGCCCAACTGGTTTCCCTTTACCATAGAAAATACTTGTAGTTCTGGGCCTTGCTGCACTACTGCCTGTTATTGGTGCATTTGCTTGACCAGGATCTTGCACCTACGGGCCTGAAATGCGAGGCAAAGACCTTGGCCTTCTAGATGGCGAGTGTGACATAGACGCACTACTTGACCGCTTAAGCTGATGCATAGGCTGCGATTAACTAGAATTTTGTATTACTATTATTTAAATTAGAATGAACCTACAACTTCTGCTAATACTAAAAATAACAGAGAGATATATAGGTGTCCAGAGGATACAAATCCAATGGACACAAGATAGATTCCTTGTAAAATATAAAACTAATATTTGAGAGACGTAACAATTAGATACATTTTGTTAAGTATTTTGAGAAAAAGACATATATAACATGGACAATTAAAAAAGAGCCATAAAGGCTTTATAATAACAAACAGGGACAGACTCCGAAGTTGGCTAGATAGGATGTGGACTGAGGGTAATAGTAGTAGGAATTAGGTACCCTAACAGGGTTTGTATATCAACTGATAAGTTGTGTTGAATATACTTTATATAATGTAGCTGTGTAGCAACCTGAGTTAATAGAAAAAGCAAGGTATATATATCTCCCCCTTTATTGGCAGCTAAACATTTTTAAAAATTATATCTTACTAGGATCTATGGGATAGAATATTTATTTATTTATTATTATTATTATTTTTCATGTTTTATTGTTTCTCTGTACATAGTATTTTTGGGAAAGGGACAATCATTATGAGGGCAACATTTTACTGCTTCACCAGAGACCCCCATTTAGACTTTATTCATTGACAACACTGAGGATGATCTAGAATGTGACTAGTATACATTTTCTAGTACATATATGTTCTGTTGTGATGCATGCATAGATAGAACATATATATCGATGTATGACTGTGTGATAATGTATTTCCTATCCAGGGACGCTTAACATAGACATAAATATCTGTTGTTACCTATTTGAGTATTTTAATTCAAGGATGGTCTCTGAGGTATAGGTGTACATCCATATAGTGGTATATTACAGAGTACGACTATCCACAGCTTATGTTGTCCAACCTTATAGTCTGCCAGCTAGCAATAACAAGAAGTGGGTACTGAGGGCTCAACATATTTTGATGTCTGTATTCTTTATTCCCAACACTGTATATCGAAAGGATTGGCATAAATATCTATCTCCCCTCCATTCTTCCTGTATTCACCATATAGGACATCTCCCACTTTCCTCTGTACAACGGTACATATGAAGATGGGCGTGTACCTATGCAGGGAGACGTAATAGTAGGGCTAGGCTCACATGACCAACTTTCATGCTCGTATATAAGGGGACCAGGTGAGCGGCTCCATTGATTGCCTCGGACAAAGCCGCTTTAGTAGCGCCAAAATCAATGTCAGTTTACATTTTATTTATCACAACACTTTTTTCTTTTGTTGCACAATTAGTATTTAGTTAGTTAGTAACTATGGGGGATTATCTCAGACTCTAACTCTAGCAAGTCAGTGGACGCAATTGTAGGATATTCTATTGCCTAACTGGGTGATTCGAAGGGAATGTCAGCGTCTTTACACAGGTTGAATGGTTGCTATTTTTCATTATAGTTAGTGATCTGGTAATTGACACTTTGCTTTTGGCTCTTGCAAAGTGTGTTGTTTGCAACCCGTCTTGTGTAACTTTTCTTTGTAGCAATTTCTAATGCTTCACTGTCACACGGTTAACTATTGATCACTACAATAGTGGTTTTGTTTTAGAAGGTATTTTCATTTCCTTTCTTCATTGCCACAAGGGACTCACTGTAAATGATATATATAGTTATACTAGAGTGACAGTTTTTTAGGTGGCAGTCTGGGGTTATTACATGGTAAACTGGTTATAAATCATTCAACTCAGACTTTCTACCATAGTGGCACTTTTTCTCTAGGGCCTTAGAATGCCTTTCAGTTTAGCCACAAGAAGTCTGAAGTCGAAATATATACCTTGCTTTTTCTATTAACACAACACAACTTATCAGTTGATATACAAATCCTGTTAAGGTAGCTAATTTCCTATCACTATTACCCTCAGTCCACATCCTATGTAGCCCACTTTGGAGTCTGTCCCCATTTGTTATTATAGAGCCTTTTTATGGCTCTTTTTAAAATTATTTATTTATTTATTTATTTATTGCAGTGCAAAGACATATAACAACAAGCTTGGGGTACCCCAAAAGCATTCTTCACGCTGATTTTCATCGCTTATAACTTTGGGGTATACAGGGTACTTGCACATTTTTTGTTAGTTAAGTGGATGATGGTTGTAGGATTAGACAGGCAATTAATAAAGAAAGTGTGATAGGTAGCTTAAATGACATGATTTACAGGAGCCTTCCCAACTATGTGCAGTCCCTGTACAGTCCAGGCTTACCCAACCCCCGATTTGTATTGCCTTAAATCTGATAGGAATGAGTCCAGCGTGGTGTTTGGCAAGAGGGGTGAGTACTCCCCATGTGTGGTCTCTCGCTTCTGCCCGTTCTTCCTCAGGAGGCTGCAGGAGTGTCTCGCTGGTCGGCAGCGTGCGCGGCTTTGCATGGTGAGGGACCGGGTAGCGGAATCCGACTGCTTGTTGCTGCAGGGGCCGGGGGTCTCCCGCGTTGGTAGGTTAGGCAGTGGCTTGGTTGCAGTAAGGGGTCCCCCTGCTCTTCTACCGTCGGTGCCGCATCGGGTGCTTCGATCCGCTGTGCTTTGTTGGTCTCAGGCTTTGCCGCCATTTCGGGTTCGCCCGCCACATCTGCCATTTTGTTAGCTGGGGCTGTAAGTCGCAAGGATAATTCTCCTGGGACCGGGATGACCCCCACCGGTCCAAAGGGGGGGGGGGAAGAGGCCCTCACTGCGTGGCGTCGGAGTTCCAAGGGGAAACCACAGGGCAGGATAGCAAGGTGGCGGCCGTCCACCTCACTCACCACCCAGGTAGGCCTCAGGTGCAGCTTTGCTGATGTGCCCCCTCAGGAGTCGTTACGCTTGTTTTTCAGAGGCACTCAGCACTAGCGCCTCTTTGCCCTCAGGACCGTTGCTTCCAAACTGCAGATGGGTAAAATTATTTGCTTTTTACGCATATTAATGTCGCTTATCTGCAGGAGCTCGTCTTGTATGCGACCTCTCAGCATGGCGGTCCGGCCCCGTCCCCTCTTTATGGCTCTTTTTTAATGGGTCCATGATATATATTTATTTTTCTTGAAATACTTATTAAAATTTATCTAATTGTTATGTCTCTCAAATATTAGTTTAATATTTTGACAAGGAACCTTTCTTGTGTCCATTGGATTTGTATCCTCTGGACACCTATATATCTCTCTCTGTTGTTAAATTAAGGGTTACCCCCTCACTGGTTCACTTGTATACACCTTTGTGGGACATTTAGTTTTTTCTTAATACTAAAAATAATAAAAGATGTACTACAGCTACCTTGAAGCTTAGCTTAGAACAGTCACACAGTAAATCTATCAGGTAAAATAAACCAAATAAAAACAGCAACCAGCCAGTGGCGGATCCAGAGCCTGATCTCGGGAGCGGCACTTGTAGATTATTTAAAGAAATAATCCATGCACAATAACCACTACAGCTCTGTGTAGTGGTTATGTTGCCATCAGTGCCGGGACCCCCTCCCAGAGTAAGTAGTCAAACTGTTCAAGAACAGTTTGACAACTTTCCTGGGGTCTGCTGGGATATGGAGCTGTAGTAGGGCATAGGAGCGGTGGTGTGTGTGAGTGGTGCAATATGTGAGAGATGCAGTGTGTGTGAAAGGTTCAGTGTGTGTGTGGGGGGGTGTAGTGTTTGAATGTGTAGGGTGTGTGGGTCAATGTGTGTATGGGGGCAGTGTGTGTATGGGACAATGTGTGTGTGGGGCTGTGTGTGCGTGTGTGGGGCAGTGTGTGTATGGGTGGGCAGTGTATGTGTGTGGCAATGTGTGTATTGGGGCAGTGTGCTAATTTGTATGGTGTGTGTGAGGGTAGTGTGTATGGGGGGCAGTGCATGTGTGTGTATGGGGCAGTGTGTGTATGGGTGGGCAGTGTTTGGTGTGGGGGGCAGTGTGTGTATGTGTGGGCAGTGTGTGTATGGGGGGCAGTGTATGTGTGTGTGGGAAGCAGTGTGTGTATGGGGGGCAATGTGTGTGTGGGGCAGTGTATGTGTGTGTGTGGGTGGCAGTGTGTGTAGAGGAGGGTAGGGGTCTTTTTTATAATTTTTTTAAAAATAAAAATAAATAAATGTATGTCTCCCCTCCCTCCTTACCTTTAGTGAGGGAGGAGGGGGACATTTCTCGATCCCTGGTGGTCCCAGTGGTGAGAGTGAACTCTATCCTGCAGCTCCAGGGCTAGAGTTCACTCTCGCGAGATCCAGAGCATTGCTGTGGTAACCGCGGCAACGCTCCGTGCTCGCAAGGGAATGACCCGGAAGAGCTGCAGGCTGAGCTAAAGGGGTCCTCTCTCCCTCCCTCCCTTGCCGGCTGCCAGCACGGTGATCTCTGATCTCTCCTCCAGTTCTTGAAGGCACATTTCAGGGCTGGCACTTGGACAGTACCAGCCCTGCATTAGCCGGCAGGGGAGAGCCTCGAGGGGATGGACAATTGCCCCATTGCCCGCCCCCCACCCTCCCGGATCCGCCAGTGCAACTAGTTAGCTTCACTGATTGCTGTTAAACACACTAACTGAACTAATACTCAGTTAAATAAAAGTAATTTCTTCACAACAGCAGTCAGAACAGTTTACTTCAGTGCTGATGCTAATGCTGATGCAATCACACAAAAAAATAAAGACACGAAAAGTGTGAAAAATTTAAAACAAAAAAATATATATTTTAAACTGAAGATAATTCTATGAACTTAAAAAACAAAATATTACTTAACTTTTACACTGACTGCCTGCAAAGCAAGCATACACTGTCGGTCAGTCACTGTGACTATGTGCTAGTAGTGGTAATTTTAATAAGCCCAGATTAAATCACCTTTGTGTGTACTGGAGTATGGATTCAGTTAACAAAAAATAAAACACAGTCAAACACAGCTGAGTCTGACAGAAAATAAACTTTCTCTATCAGCACTCAGAATGAAACAGCACTGCAGCAAGAGCAGCACCTCTGTGAGAGCAATGTCTAACAAAAATCAACTAATGTGGCTTTGCTAGTTTTAACTTAAAATGCTAAAAAGACCTAACAGCTAGACTATATTTATTTTTTTCTAGGCTAACAAACTAATCAGAAGCAGAAGCCCTCAGGCCCTCTAAGCTAAGCACACTAAGCTAAAGTACTTGATTGATTCTACATTTACTCCATATCAATTTAAGCTAATTCATTTTTAGTAAATAAAAAAGCTGAATTGTTATAAAAAGTAAAACCTGGTTGCTGTAGGCAGTAAGCAAGCAAGCAAGCAGTGAAGGCAGGCACTGGCAGTGCCACCCAGGCACTGTGTGGCAAACTGACTCAGTCAGCAGCACAGCATGCGAATGCACTAAAACAAACAAAAAAATGTCTCAGGAATAGTCTCAAATTTAACAAGTGAGAAATGGCAGGCACACCAAGACTCACAGAAAATCTTTAAGACAAGTAATGAGGCTAGCACAGCGTTTCCCTGTCGAAACTCAGTCAAAGAAGGGTGGGGAAAGATCCTCTGCCTGCTTTGATACTGCTGTTTGGTTATTTTTTAAATTCCCACTAAAGCACTCACCATTGGATAACAGATACAGCATCATGTCACAGGAGTGAGCTGATTAGACAAATGAAAATCAGCTCACTCCCAAACCCATCTACGATACAGCAAGTACCATTGGATAAGCCCTACAGCATCATGTCACAGGTGTGAACTGATTGGATAAATTAAAATCAGCTCACTCCCAAACCCCTTCTCTTTGTTTCATACAAGGCATCCAAATGAATTAAAAAACAAATTGAGGCAAATTAGTTAATTTGTTCATTCATTTCTATCATCCCCATATGATCCCCTATGCTAAAGCAATGCATTAAAAAATCATGAACAGTTGATACGAATGCACAAATGATTTGTTCGTTTTGTGTGCGAAAGTTGTTCCGCTCACTCCTATTATATTGCATCCCTGCATTCGTATTGCTCGTTTAGCAATTTGTAATATGTATTACACACATATACTTTAACACATTCAGCTGTAAGGTTAGTTTGGGGGGGGCAGTCTATGTGTGTGTATGTAACGGTTGAAGAAGCCATGTTACAAGTGGCGAAACGCATTCCGGTTTCTGGACATTGTTGCCTTTTTATTTATTTTATATATTGTTATAATAAATGTATTTTTTATTTATTCTTTGATCCTGGTTCCTGGATTTATCTTCTACAGATGGGAGTGCAGTCCCTAATCTGCACAACACCTATGAATTGAGTCATTTTCTTTGACTCCGGCTTGGGATTTTCTATTTTAAACTTAGATCATCACCAGCAATACTGCACAATCTTTTGTGCTTTTATTCCCCCCTTCAGGACAAGATCCACATCGGTAATAGGGGTAGGTCGCCTATACAGACCCAGAAGTGATTCAAACCAGAGCTGGGTCCATAGCTCTCCGTTTGTGAGTGCATGTATATTATAACTATAGACATTACCTTGTTATATACTGTCTACACTATGTCTGATTGTCTTTTATAGATATCTATTTATTTGACACCCAAGTGAGAATTCTCCTCCTAAATGAACCAAAAGGTGATAATCCATCCATTACATAAGCGCTACATTCTTTTCTTGTTTGTATATTGTGTTTGTGATATTGTAAGTGTAACAGAACTCCCCGTACTCCGACCGAGTACTTCCGTTGATGGACGTTTCCTAGCTTGTGCTGAGGACCACAAGCACTGCACTGGACACAACAACCACCACAGACTCCACAACCGCCATAGCTTAACTGGTAGTCTCACCATCTTCCTTCCACCCTTGATCAGCTTCTGTCTTCCAGGACCGTGTGGGAAAGAATATTCCTTACACCCTGTATGAACCTCCGACATCCAGGACTGTGTGGGGAAGACCTCTCCTCCAGGAGAGCCTATCAGGAACAGCTTTTAGAAGAGCTAAGTGATTAAAGCTCAAGGGAGTATGCAGAGCATAGCAATCCCCAGTGTGATTGTTACGGCTCCCCCGGTATGCGAGGGGTTACAGCCGTATGATACGTTCCCTTACCGAATGCGGAGGCAGCCACTGAGTGTTACAAAGCACTGAACAGTAGCCGTATGGATGCAGCAGTTCCCTAGTAAACGAACAGCAGGTATACGAATGCAATATTCTTCCCAAACAGCCGAACAGCCACCATACGAATCAAATATTCTTCCAAACAGCTAAACACGCTTACTCCATACGAATAATCCTCCCAAAGACGAGACACAGCTCCGTATTGGGGGTCAGCAGGAATCTGTTTAATGAGGGCTACATGCCCGGCATTTATGCAAGTCCCTCACCTGGTGGACACTCCCCTCGGGGACCGAATGGGGGACTGTGACAAGGACAATGCATTAGCCAATCACAGAAGACACAATAAGCCGGGAAGATAATTGTGAAGTAATTCAGTTATCTCGCAGAACAGAGCCTAAACGCCATTTTGAGGACTAATAACACAAGTACATAAAAATACATAAAATTACATAACTGTTACATTTTACATGCTTTTATAGGCATTCCACAGGTCCCCAGATAGCTGGGATCTGAGCGCAATACCAAATAGCGCTCAGATCCTATACACACAGTCCAATCGCCGTGGAGCCAAAGTGTCCACACAGTCAGTTTCATACGAATGGGCTCCACGGAATTCCTACTGGGGGACGGTGTATTCTGTTTAAATCCACCGATTATAGAGTCATTCGTACCAATCTACCGAACAAGAAGGGAGGTCGGCGGCTTCAGCGGTGTTTGTGCCAAAATGTGTTCGTTTTTAGTTCCATGAGTAAGGCATCGAACACCGCTGCGCGTTCGTGTGTTTTAAAATGGCCGCGACCTCGAGTTCGACATTCGAATGGCGGCCACCCAACTACTGTATCAATTACGAGGTGTCTACGGTTAATCCTCAACGTTCGAATGGGGCCAAGAGGTTAATCAGCAGCACACTCCTCTACTGGGTGGCCGGCCGTTCGGTAGTTTTGTTCGGTTATAAACAGGGGAATTCCACAGAGTCCACAGGAGTGAGAAAAAACAAATTAAATAAGCGAACAAGCCATACGGTTATTTTAGTCTAAGACAGAGGGATCTGTCACAGTGATTATAGCAGTTACCTCCAATAACGAGACAAGGCTACGTATTGAGGGTCAAGAAGATCGGACTCCGATGAGCATTTATTCTTGCTTATATACAACTTTCCCATCAAGGTTACCACCCACGTGGACCTTGTGGGGCACTGGAACTGTAAATTTAACAACTAATAAAATAAAGGCACATGGATAAGCACACCTACTTTTTACAATGAGAATCCTCCCCTCTGCTTGGGAGATAATTGAGTTAATTAATTGAGTTAATTACTGTATCAACTCAATTAACTCCAAGCTAAAAAAACATACTTTTATGCCATTTTTGTAACTTTGTGAGTGTACATGCGATATCAATAAAATAATTTGGGGACAAACATATCCATATTTCACTTGAATCGGTTAAGTGGTTCAGGAGATAGGTGTAAGTCATATTTTAACCGAGGAGGGACAAAGCAGCTAGTTCCAACTGGTTTGGCAGTGTCCCTGGGACAACGCCCTGCTGGAGAAGAATGGGACAGGGGGAGGGGAAGAGGCACACCTTCCCATGGATTCAAAGGGGCAGAAAAAGTGTCCCAAAAGTTTCAGTATGTAAATATAAATAAAATCCTAACTATTCATCTTTGTGCATTTTGCTTTTTTTCCCTAACCACAAAAATAAACTTTGAAGTGGCTCTCAAAGTGAAGTAATTCACACCATTATCAAGCATAACCTTAATGCCTTATTGAAAATATAAATTTTGCTAAAATAGTAGTGCCATTTTCAAAACTAACCCTTAATCAAACTCTCTTTAAAAAAAAAAAAAAAAACAGTAGTGAAAGAAATGTCTTTAGTGTAGTGACACGCCTCTTATTCTAAACTTGACCTTGTCTCAAACTTATATACTAAAAAAACAGATACTTACAAATCAGTGACAAACCTCAATGTCTCCCACATTCAATATCAACATCATTTTGTAAATCACTCTGTTAACATTTTATATTTTTTATTCCGCATAGACACTCTTTCCCCCGTGAAACCACTACAACTCTTACCCAAAGTTATTAATCCCTTTGTTAATTAATTTTATAACAGGACAGGAGACTTCATATTTTGCATAATCTTTTTTACTAAAACTCCAGCAGCACAGGTTTAACAATAAAGTTTAGTGAAAAAAAAAAAAACATTGCCAAAGGGTATAAAAGGCCCTTCCTCTTCCTCTTTCTTTGCTGCTCCAGTCAGACAGGTCAGAGTATTTTATTCTCTGCTATTGAATTTACATTCACACTGTCAGAGTATTCTATTCTCTGCTCATTCTTACTATTGAATTTATATTTACCCTGTTAGAATATTTTATTCTCATCCAATTCTTACGATGGTTTTACATTCACACTGGTTTCGATGGATTGTCTCTATATTTGATTATCACTATTTATTTTCTTCAATTTTTCAATTTCTCCCCTATATCCCCACCAGTACTACCTTTGCTTCCCTCTCACTATCTCCCTGTCATTCATTTTGCGATCGCGGCAAGTTACCGCGATCGCGCTTATCAAACCAGGGACTGGGGCATCGGTTAGGGTCAGCGGGAGTGGGAGTGTGGGAATCCGCATTACCGGCATTAAGATTTGCGCGCGAACAGCGGCCATTTTGGGTATCGCGGATTCACACGGTCTGGAATGCTCTCATTTCTCCTACAGGATTTTTCAATGCCTGTCAGGAGCTGTGATATTCATAGCACCATGTGTGTGTATATATATATATATATATATATATATATATATTTTTTTTTTTTTTCACAATGTATTTCATGTATTAGCAGGGCCGGACTGGGAGAAAAATTCGGCCCGGGCATTTTTTTATCACAGCGGTCCACTAAGACAAATGACAAACACACCCCCTCTCAAAGTGAGCATGTTGGTTCAATGCTCTTCCTGGGCAGACCATGTGCAGAGCTCTGCTGAAGAGCTCTAGCATGAGAAAAAAAGCCCTGTATTTGTTCTGAACAGTGCAAGCAAATTTAATAACATGCTTGCACTGTGTTTCCTTGCAACTTGTCTCTGGCTATAGTGTGTGTGTGTGTATATAGGTGATGTAGTGTGTGTTTAGGGGTGTAGTATGTGTTTGCTTACAAGGAATCTAGTGTGTGTATAGGGGATCCAGAGTGTGTATGTTAAGAGTGTAGTGTGTGTGTATATATATATATATATATATATATATATATATTTGGAAGTATTGTGTATGTGTGTGGTGCAGTGTGTTGGGGGGGTTCTGTGTGTGAGGGGTGCGGTGTGTGCTGTGTGTGCGAGTGCTGTGTGTGCTGTGAGTGCTGTGTGAGTGCTGTGTGTGTGTGAGTGCTGTGTGTGTGCTGTGAGTGCTGGGTGTGATGGGTGTGTGAGTGATGGGTGTGAGAGTGCTGTGTGTAATGGGTGTGAGAGTGCTATGTGTGAGAGTGCTGTCTAAATGTTAGAATGGATTGTGTGTGTGGTGGGGGGGGGGGGTAAACAAACAAATAAAATAACAAGCATTATGTCCCCCCCCTCCCTTCTTACCTTTAGCCTGGGAGGGGGGACTCGTGGTGAGTGAACTCTAGCCTGCCATGGCAACGCTCCGGATCTCGCGAGAGGAACCCGGCGGAGCTGCAAATTAGAGCTCCGCTGGGTCCTCCTCTCCTGGCTGGTTGTCACCCTCCCTCTCTCCCCGCCGGCGGCCGCATTTGACAGCATGTGGGCCGGTGAGGGAGATCTTTGATCTCCCTACCGGACCTTCATGAAAAACAGCGGGGCCGGCGCTGCATAGACCGGCAGGGGAGATCCTGGGACCTCCCCTGCTGGCCTCAGCCCATGGACATTGCGGCCCACCGGGCATTTGCCCGGTGTGCCCGATGGCCAGTCCGGGCCTGTGTATTAGGTTAGCTCAATGGGCTAATAATACACTAGCAGTACAATGTCCATATCTTATGGTTCACAATTTTATATCTTGTGATCTATTAATTTCTGTGTATTTTTCGTATCCACCCCGGCGGGCCGGGACCGTGAGCTGCGCTGTCATTTTGGCGCGAACGGCGGCCATCTTAGATCTCGCACCCTCGAGTCCCACGAAGGCCATTTGCGCCCCTAGTGGTTATGACTCACACGATCCCTTCAACACATGTTGGATATGTATAGTTGGGTATTTCCATTAAACAATAATTTACTATGGAACATTGCTGATAAACTGCACTGTACATTAACCATTACACTGCTGCAGAATGTGTATACAGAGGTGACCCCTCTCAGTTGGGGGTGAACCCCACTCACACTCCTGCCAATACCATAATGGGGGTGACCCCCAACCGGAGCCTTACAGCACTCAGTGCAGGATTCATTCAGGGGTGACCCCCCTTTCAGATGGAGTGACCCCCACAGGCTCAAAGAGACACAGTGCACGCAGGTTCAACATCCTGCCATACACTAACAATATGACTATGCAGTGAATATCGGACACCCACACTATGACTGGGGTGATCCACACACCTCCTTACCAAGGAGGGAGGAATTTGCAAGTGTACAGGCTCCACAATTCATATATTGCTGGGTGAACCCCAAACCAAACAGGCCCTCTACCCTTGACGGGTGCGGCCCACTTATATGACCGCTCATCCCGGTGGCACTGAGGGTGACCCCCTACTAAGGCCACTCGACCCCTAGCGACCTGAGGGTCTCGGGTCAGATAACATTGGATGACCCCCAGTCATAAGTGGAAGCCTACTGTACTACTACTCACGTACTTCGGTACCTGACATTCTCCTGTCTTTCTCAGACAGAATACTCCACTACTTGATGATGAGTGACTCACCACAATCACCACCATCTGACTTCCAGTCAATGATAAATTCGGCGGCCTCAGTGGAGAAGGCTATTGCCAAATTACTGGTGCAGATCCTGAAAACGGACACTGACACCGCAACGGCCACTGAATTGGAAGACCCTGACTTCCTTAGAGAAGTCCCTGCAATAACTATCCAAACTTAATTTTCTGTGCACATTATTATTGGGGTGACCCCCAACTCAAAGATGTGCATTCACCAATGGGTTACTGTGCACTTTATTATTGGGGTGACCCCCCCTTACTACTGGGGTGAACCCCCACTCAAGATGTACATTCAACAATGGACTCCTGTACATTTATTATTGGGGTGACCCCCCTTACTAATGGGGTGACCCCCACTCACATAGGCAAATCTGCTAATGGATTCTATGCACTTTATTACTGGGGTGACCCCCCTCACTTACAGATGTGCATTCACCAATGGGCTACTGTGCACCTTACTATTGAGGTGAAATCCCCCTTACTACTGGAGTAACCCTCATAGATGTGCATTCAGCAATGGATTACTATGCACTCACAGATCGGCACTCGTCTACAGACTTCTGTGCACTTTATTATTGGCTTGAACCCCCTTACTACTGGGGTTATCCCCCCACTCGCACATGCGCATTCCACATGGAGCTATGGCCGGAGGCTCTCTAGGTGTCCTAACACATTTACACATGTACCTAGACCGTATATATAGATATATATACTCAACAGACAGAAAGGTCAACAGACCACCTCTCACTCAAGACTTTCAGCCTAGGTTAATTGCAGTGGCAACCTCAATGCAGACAACAATCACCAATAGGCTGGGTCAGGGTCTTGCAGAGACTGTGAACCATGGTACCACATCTGCCTATGAATTCATGAGCTACTAGGCCCAGGGCCAGGCACCCATATACAAAGGACAATTCCATCATGGACCCTCCAAATAATTACATCAAGCCTGGGAACAGAACCTGATGTTCCGGAAAGTTATCCAAACGACCTAACTTCCCCTATAAGGAAATCTCCTGAGACTCCACGGATTTGACTGCCGCACGGTCAGACAACACACAGAGATCGATGGGGGTTGCCAGGCCTTCATCCACGATCCATACAATTGTAGCCACAAAACCTAGGACAAGGAGACTGCATGTTCGACTCCGGGTCGCACGCCCTCACTCACTTCACCCCAATGATAGAACATTATTAAGAAAGAGCTATACTCTTACATTTCTCCGGTTTCAATGCTCTCATGGTGTAACCATGGGCAGCGGTCTACGGCCGGAGGATAGGACATAGGATTCCTATATACTCCTGGGCTGAACGACCTAGTAGGGTAATTTAGCTCCGTGAACTAATGCTTAATCTGGATACCTGGTCGACACTTGGGGGTCGAAGTCCACATCTTCCAGTACCACCCCTCTATGGGTACTGGAGGATCACAAATCTCACATATGAGCAAACTTACATCTATTTCCAAGAAGCGACGGACATTCGCTCCAGACGTCACTGGTTAACTCAGGGATAATTTTATGCTCACAGTAGTCGGGAGACTACCATCCTGGCACCGTCCTACAGCTTCCACACACCTATGTGGGTTCAATCATTCGGATTGGACGGACACATACTCGTCCAGGATAGTCACACCAGGGACCCATCTGTCCATTTTGTTTTCATCTACGGGACCAAATGAATCAATTCACGTGTCTATCGTTAAGGTACGACCCATGGTACCCGAGAAACTTTTATAACCGGTCATGGCGCCCTTTCACCACAAGGGAGTCCGCTATGTCACCTATCTAGACTACAAGACGTTACTTACTACACACGTAATCTACAATCAGTCTCTAGGGCTGCAAGGCTCACTGCACATACCCCTACCAGAGAACCATGATCTGGAGAAGAGATGGCCGGCGTCTGGATTATCGACAACCTACAGCTAGCCTGGGACAGATCCGATGGTTGTATTCTCCTACATTTATAATATCTCCTACATTTACAATATCTCGGCAACCAGCTACACAAAACACCTGGACGGAGTTTGGTATCGGACTCTAATAATATCGGAGGACATTTACCATTTCTAAATTACACGCAAGGTTACCCTACGACTAGGGTTCCCTTAGGAGATTACCTATATCACGAACTGGGTTTCGTGACAACAACTGACAATGGGACTCCTTGGTCACCATCACGGAGATCTGGGTGACACGCACCTTGCCACTACGGCAGAATCGAAGGGGCTCCTGATCCTATTGACTCCATTCTGCCCTTCCACTGTCTCCCATCCTACGGACAACCCACAAGATACCATTGGAGACTTTGGCAGCTCACGTTCCACGACAGGACTTTTCATATGCCGCGAGGCGTCATATGCTCCAGAACCAGTATCGGAATACACTCGGTTATGGGTCTTAGTTTTGGTTTTCTCTATTCCTACGGGTTTGACCTATGGATTTGGATACTCACTCCAACTAACCCTCGAGGAATCTCACAATCGAGACAGCCTCTCTCTCTCCCTTTGTATACTATACCTTTCACACCAGTTATGGCCACCACTTTACCGGGTGAGCACGTTGACCATTGCTCATATGGTTGCGGAGATCGATTGGTTATCAGTCATTCGGGTCATGGATGCATCTCAGACATACATGACGCATCTTCTTTCGCCGATGCTCATTGGCCGGGTCACGAGAAGAGACTTTTAGGGTGTTCTACTTTCTCTGACTCTTCACACATCCTGTGTTATTCCATAGCGTTAAAAATGCAAAATACGAAGCCTCCTGTCCTGTTATAAAATTGTAGATTATGCTAACGCAGTGTACCTATAATCTTAATTTTATTAAGGACAGGAGGCAAGGATTTTCCCATCCTGCTTTTTCCCTCCCTATTTATTATTCCTTGGGTTGTACTTCAATAATATTTTTTTTAAATCTTCCCACGAAACCAAATATTATATTTACAGGTGCCCCCAATTTTAAAAATATTCTCACTTTTTTTTTTTACTAGGAATAATACATCTAAATCCTCTATGTTATCAAATGTCAAAGGTTTTTTTTAAATGCAGAAAGTGCATTGTATGTAAAACTACCCCGCCCCGTGTCTAGTGCAAAATAAGACCACTAACTTCACTTCGAACATCACTAAAAAAAACCTATAAGATAAATGATTTTATTACATGTAATTCTAGTAATGTTATTTATGTGTTGGAGTGCCTATGTGGCCTCCAATACGTAGGCATGACTTCTAGAAGTCTAATACGAATATCAGAACATTACCAAAACATAACAAAAGGATACTTAAATCACACTGTATCAAAACATTTTTTAAAACATCAAAACACTCCAGGATGATTAAAATTTACTGGCATACAAAAATGTACTATACCATGGCGTGGAGGTGATATGAAAAAGATTCTGGGAAAGAATTAGATGCAGTGGGTTTTTGACTTGAGAACTTTAGTACCAGAAGGTTTAAATGCTGATTTTGATATTTTTAATTTTCTGTAGAATCCGTTTTTAATATGTTGATTGTCACTGTTTAGCAGATATGGCTGTGTTTCTTTTTATTTTTCTACAAATTGTTCTCTTGTCTAAAAAGGCTCATTTTATACTTTTTCAAATCCCCCCCGCCCCTCCCAATATGGATGTTAAACTTGCTACTTATGTTTTCCCCTTCCAATATGGCCACCATATGCGACCATACCAGGGACAGCATAGAACACCCTTGAAGGTGTTTTCAAGGAATTATAGGGTCTCTATAGCTTAGTGGCTTTCCTCCCTCCATTTATTGTCCCCTAGCTGGTGTTATAAGAGGAATTTTTAACTTTTATTAATTACTGAGGCTGAGGAGCTTATGTTAATAGAAGGAGTTATTTTCTATCCTTTAGACCAGGGGTTCTCAACGTTAGTCCTCAGGACCCCCTACCAGTCCAGGGTTTAGGGATTACCTGGGTGTGTCTCAGGTGTTTAGAAAAAGAAAAAAAAACACCTTAGAGTCTAAGGTGTTTTTTTTCCCTTTTTCTAAACACCTGAGACACACCCAGGTAATCCCCAAATCCTGGACTGGTAGGGGGTTCTGAGGACTGGGTTGAGAACCCCTGCTTTAGACCCTCTCATTTCATGCTGTCAGGTCAGTAATATTGTTCGGCACAACTTTTCCTGTCTGAACAGTAAATTCCATTAATCAAATTTTTATAAGCGGATGAATACGTGACAGTCGGCCAAGGCACGCACCAACAGAACTGTGGCGGTTTCAAGTAGCAGGAGGAGCCATCCACAAACCACCCACAGCTCGGGTACACCTCAAATGGGGCACCGGTGCTAAACAGCTAGAAGTAGGCATTATGCCAGGCCTACCAGCAAAAGTTTTGTTGGGGAATAATTTGGGATGTCTTACCTCGCAGCTGACCCCCCTGAACTGGCCGGAGCATTCCCAGTGACCACTAGGGCTCAAGCCCGTAGAGAAGAACCAGCACACTCTGAGGAACCACAGGTAGGAAACTCTAACCCCTCATTGTTACCTGACCCTATCCCATTCTGGGGTCCCCCCCAGCAAACAGATCCTACTCTAGCGGGATATAGGAAAGCCATAGCATCCCCTAAAGAAGGTAATTCCCTGGAAAGTTTTAGTTGGGAGAAGGGGCTGTTATACAGAGTCACCGGGGGGAGTAGGGCAGCCCAAATCATAAAGAAACAGTTAGTGGGACCCCGCAAATACAGAGCAGAGCTCCTTAAGCTCAGCCACGATATCCCTTTAGCAGGACATTTGGGTGTGAAGAAAACTAAGGACCACCTCACCCAGACGTTCTTATGGCCCGGTAAAGATCTACAGACCTAAAGTAGGACATGTGATACATGCCAGCATATAGGAAAGAGGGGTGACCACCCTAAGGCTAAGTTACGCTGCCTTACCATAATAGAAGAGCCATTCTACTGAGTAGCGGTAGACCTGATAGGCCCCCTCAGCAAACCCAGCTCCTCCAGAAAGAGTTACAACCTTACGGTAGTGGACTATGCCACTAGATACCCAGAGGCTGTAGCGCTTTCCAATATCGAGGCATAAACCGTTGCAGAGGCTCTAGTCAAGATCTTTTCTAGGGTTGGTTTCCCCAAGGAGATCCTGTCCGACCAGGGCACTCCGTTCACCGCAACTGTGACACAACAGTTATGGCAGAGCTGTGGTGCCAAGACCTTTTTTAGCTCTCCCTACCATCCCCAGACCAACGGCCTCTGTGAACGCTTTAACGGCACGCTTAAGCAAATGCTCACAGTGTTCACAGAGTCCTGTGGACACTGGGAATGGTTTCTTCCCCATCTTCTATTTGCCTACTGAGAAGAGCCCCAGGCGACCACCATTAAATTATCATTCCTGTTGTACCCTTCATGAAGTCTATGCTCATGTTTGGGTAACCATCTACTTGCTGGGGAGAAACTATTTGGAAGCTGCATTCGTCTGAAAGTATTCGTATCTACACAAATGCTATAATCACTCAGGCTCGGCAGTTCGGGAGGAGCAGTTCGGGAGGAATAGGAGAACAGGGTATATACTATACCAGTGTTCCTAACATGGACCCATTACCGACTGCGGACAACCAACCAAAGAAATCCTTGGTGGGGATGATTTCAACCAGGCTTGATACATAGAGCGGTTAGTCTGCTCATTCTATTGTAAGTATATTTTCATTTACCTTATTCATACTTTCCTATCTATATAGAGAGCACTCTTGGCTGTTTTTTTTGTCATGCCATATGATCTACCTCATCGTTATCCAGTTGTGATTTACTATCATTCTACTGTGTACCAAAACCAGAGGGATATCCTGCAAGTGGGAATTGTATAGCACTGCATGCTGTTTTACCTAGAGGGTTATAGCTCTACCATATGTGAGTTGACATCTTATCTAAGTGTTGTTTGTTCTACCACATACTACCATATTACACTATTGGTTTGCCTCAGTTTTTGCTTCCTTTTCATATACTGCTATTAAGCGAAGTTACCAAGAAAGTCCCATACCAGGACTAGAAGATCTATTGCCACCTTTGAGACTGTGCCGTACCATTTGGTATTTTTTAGACATGTGCAATTCGTTTCGGTCCGAATATGAATTTGGATGAATTTCGGGAAATTCGGACATTCGGGTACTTCCGAATGTCCCAATTACCGAATTGCCAAAGATCTATTGCCACCTTTGAGACTGTGCCTTACCATTTGGTATTTTTTAGACATGTGCAATTCGTTTCGGTCCGAATATGAATTTGGATGAATTTCTGGAAATTCGGACATTCGGGTACTTCCGAATGTCCCAATTACCGAATTGCCGAAGTCCTGAAGTTCCGAAAATACAGAATTTCCAAAGTGTCGAAGTTTCGAAGTTGCCGAAGCACAGTGTTGCCTAAGTACTAATATGCTTACCCAGTGAAAGAAGAAGAATGTTACATTGTATACAATTTTAAATAAAAAGTATACAAACATAGCCAGGATTCAGCTGCAAGCATTTGCAACACTGACAGCAATCAAGTAACATACATGCATATAAAATGTAAGTTACTTAGCCAGTCAATGTAATGACAGGAATGAAGAAGTAGATAACTCCCTAATTCCCACAATATTAGGGAGCTATCTACTAAAAGGCTGAAAGACCTAAATTGATCTTTCAGCCAAATTTACTAATACTAAGTAAAGATTACTTAGTATTAGTAAATTATGCCCCCTACTCGCTATACCGCGAGTAGGGGCATGTCTATTAAACAGTGAGCAGCCTGTGGCTGCTCAATGTTAAAAAAAAAAAAAAGGTCCCCCCTCCCGAGCCTCCACCCATGAAGCGTGAGTGGGGGCTTTTAAAGTAAAGGCTTGACCTATTGCCCCCCCCCGGCTCCCACCCCTGAGCGGCGGGTGGGGGCCCTAATGTAAAATAATGGGGGGGACCTATTGTCTTCACCCCGGGCCCCCACCCCTGAGCAACAGGTGGGGGCCCTAAATCAGAATAAGGGGGGGACCTAAAGTCCTCCCCCCTGGCCCCCACCCCTGAGCAGTGGGTGGGAGCCCTGAATTATAATAAGGGGGGACCTAATGTCCTCCCCTCTGGCCCCCACCCCTGAGCGGTGGGTGGAGGCCCTAAATACTAATAAGGGGGGGACCTAATGTCCTCCCCCTAGCCCCTACCCCTGAGTGGTGGGTGGGGGCCCTAAATACTAAAAAGGGGGGGACATAATGTCCTCCTCCCTGGCCCCCACCCCTGAGCGGTGGGTGGGGGCCCTACAGTAAAATAAGGGGGGGGGCCTAATGTCCTCCCCTCTGGCCCCCACCCCTGAGTGGTGGGTGGGGGCCCTAAATACTAATAAGGGGGGGACCTAATGTCCTCCCCCTAGCCCCTACCCCTGAGTGGTGGGTGCGGGCCCTAAATTGGAATAAGGGGGGGGACCTAATGTCCTCCCCCTGTCCCCCACCCCTGAGCAGTGGGTGGGGACCCTAAATTATAATAAGGGGGGACCTAATGTCCTCCCCCCTGGCCCCCACCCCTGAGCGGTGGGTGGGGGCCCTAAATACTACTAAGGGGGGACCTAATGTCCTCCCCCCTGGCCCCCACCCCCGAGGAGCGGGTTGGGGCCCTAAATAATAATAAGGGGGGACCTAATGTCCTCCCCCTGGCCCCCACCCCTGAGCGGCGGGTGGGGGCCCTAAATTGGATTAAGTAACCAACCAAAGAGTTATGAGTCAAATTACACAGCGTGGGAAAATTCCAAAGAACTTTCCCATGTTGTATAAAATGACACAGAGCACTCTGATTGGTTGACTTCAAACCAACCAATCAGAGTGCTGTGACAGGTAAATGTAGAGACTTACTTGTCAGTCTCTTCATTTACATGTCAGAGCACTGTGATTGGATGGCTTAAACACACCAATCAGAGTGCTCTGAGCCTAATTTCAGGGCAGGGCAAGGCTTTATAAGCCTTGCCCCGCCCTGCAGAGCTCAGTATGCGCGGAGCCCTCGGCGGGTGAAGATGGATTGTTTTTTTTTTTTAAATTGCGTCGGTTATTATGTATTTTATATTTGGCCTTTTTTGGGGCTGAAAAAAGAAGATTTTAGAAGAAAGAAAACATCGAATAATAAGTTTTATTTTTTTTTTACAGGTACTTAGTTAAAGGTCCCCCCTCATTATTTTAGGGTGAAGGTAGTAGATAGGGGGTACAAAAATGGGGGGAGGGGTGACTAGGGGTTTGGGGACCCCTAGTCACCTGGGGGGTAACATTTTTTTTAGGGCTCCCACCCGCCGCTCAGGGGTGGGGGTCAGGGTGGGGGACATTAGGTCCCCCCCTTATTAGTATTTAGGGCCCCCACCCACCACTCAGGGGGGAGGACATTAGGTCCCTTTTGGTAGATAACTCCCTAATACCGTGCAAGAGAAGTCCCAAAGTCCTGAAAATTCAGAAATGCAGAAGTTCCGAAATTCCCAAGTTCCGAAGTGCCGAAGTGTTGAAGTGCCGAACTGCGAAAGTCCTGAATTTTGGATTGCCGAACCGAAAATTTTCCCCATGCACATGCCTAGTATTTTTTATTCTTTCAAGTTTTATTCCTTGTTCAGTTTTGTGCCTTTAGTTAGATATTATTATTATTTTTTTTTTTTTAAACCTAACCTTGATTATATAAGTCAAATGTATGCATAGTGCTTATAATAGGTAAATAAAAAAATAAGAGTTGCTCTTTCCTAATATAAAATTACAGTTGCTTTGCAATGCCTGTTTCACTCTTTTGGTGCCAGCCATTATTGTATTGGTTAACATATATTTTTAATTCTTCATATATATAATTTATTATTTCAATGCTGTGTTTGTCATCTCAAGGAAACACCCATCTTTTTTTGTAAATGTTATGTATTTAGAATTGTAACCTTGTAACCTTATACATGACTGTTTAAGCATCCCTGTAGGGCCGGTAGAGAGACCTCTGTCCCATCTCTACCTGCCGGCTGGGGTTCCTCCCAGTAAACCTCTACGATATCCTTCCAGCTGAAGGGCTCCAGACCTGGTTCTACTACCCAGTTCTCCGGCTTTGCTTGCAGGGTAGACTGGGGCTGAATGGCGCAGAGCAGACGTTGGTAGGCCTGCTCCAGTTCCCACTCCATGATTGCCAGGTGCTTCATGTCTGGTTTCACCGCGCAGTTGACATGCCCATCCTGTAGTCAAGGATGTCCCGAAATCCTCCGTGCTGCCGAAATCAGGCTTCTCCTCCATGGCATCCAGTAGTAGACCAGGACCATCATATTCGTCCCCCTCAGGCCTGTCATGCTCCTCCATTCCGGGGGTATGCTGTACCGTATACCACCATAGGGCCTGGTAGGCGTCCTGCAGCCAAATCTCCTTCCATACCAGTCTCTTGAGCTCTGTTACCCACTCGTCCAGGGGCTGCTCTCCCAGGAAAGACATTCGCAGAGCCACTTGCCTCTGGATCCGCTGCTCTTCAGTGGGGAGCCTCTTGCCTCGCTGACGCTGCACCTCCTCAAGGGCCTCGTCCCAAAGTTGCTTTCTGGCAGCCTCTCGGTTGTACATCATGTCCTCCTCCGATATGGGCCCCTCCTGCAGGGTCAGGAGCTCCTGCAACCTCCAGTAAAATTCCTCTTCCATATTGCTGTAGATAGGGACGCTGCACGATAGCTAACTCTATCCCTCTATTATAAATCCGTAGCGTTAACGGTGTCTCTGAGCTGCTTATTCTCGCACTAGGATGCCATCCCACCACTTGCCACCAATGTAACGGATCACCTGGCACCTCGACTGGGTACCTCAGTTGAATGATGCTCCTAGCGCTTACAGAGGGCTCCAAGCGCTCCGCCAGACACTACAACCACCGTAGACCCCACGAACTGCCGCAGCTTGGGTGGGGTCTCGCGGTCTCCTACCCACCCTGGACCTACGACAAGGCTCCAGGTTCCAGTGGGTGAACCTCTCCTCCAAGAGAGTGAAGCAGGAACAAGCTCTTAAAAGAGCTTAGTAGTGATTAGCTAAGGGAGTATGCAGAGCATAGCAATCCCTTGTAGTGATATAGCAATTCTCCCAATAAGAGACAGAACTCTAGATTGAGGGTGAAGTAGAACTGTCTGTACTGGCACATACAGCCTCTTTTATTCACATGCTGCAAATATAGTACTGCCCACAGAGTTTTGAAGCACAACCAATCAACACATTATAACACAGTCCCGAATTGCAAAAGTCCTGAATTTTGGATTGCCGAACCGAACCAAAAATTTTCCCCATGCACATGCCTAGTATTTTTTATTCTTTCAAGTTTTATTGTGGAGTCTTTTTATATCCTGCGTTTTTTTTTTTATTGCTCTTATTACTATACACTATTGTGTTTGGTATATTTTTCTTGGCGTTACCTGTATATTGTTGTTTGACTTGTTCTAGTTTTCTTGGGGGTTGGAGAGATTCCCCTATTATCAGGTGTGCTGCCTCCAGGGCCGGACTGGCCCACCGGGATACCGGGAAATTTCCCGGTGGGCCGCGGCACCTGGGGGGCCGGAGAGAGAAAGGGAGCCCTGCTCCCTTTACTTTAATAATATCGCGGCCGCCGGCCGCATGTCGGTGCCGCCGGGTGGCCAGTTCGGCGGCACACTCTGAGGTGATTACTCACCTTGCGGCCGGCGGCCCCATCAGTATCAGCTGTCAGGATCAGTGAGTGTGCCGGGCGGCCGCCTAAGCGATCCAGCGGCACACTCACTGATACTGACAGCCATGCGGCTGTCAGCACAGGAGGACTGAGGGAGGGGGCGGAGGCTAAGCTACCATGCTCCCTCGCGGTTCCCAGAATTCCCAGCATCTACACATCATAGAGTAGGGATTACTGTATGATGTGTAGATGCTGGGAATTCTGGGAACCGCGAGGGAGCATGGTAGCTAGCTCTTCCCTCTCCCTGAGACCTCCTGTGACAAGGTCAGAAGGGACACAGAAGGGAGGGGAGACAAAAAGAGGGGAAGGAGGGGGGGACAAATGGAGGGGAATGGGG
>OW240914.1:140438828-140456414 GCA_933207985.1 Pelobates cultripes | reverse complement strand
ACAGAGACTGAGGGGTAATAGAAACACAGGGGAAGGGGGGGACACAGAGACTGAGGGGTAATAGAAAGACACCAGGTTGGGGGGACGGGACAAAGAGACAGAGCTGTAATAGAGAGACATAGGGCAAGGGGGGACACAGACAGATGGGGTAATAGAGAGACAGGGGATGGGGGGACAAAGAGAGGGGTAATAGAGAGACACCAGGGAAGGGGGGACAAAGAGACAGAGGGGTAATAGGAGGTTGGGGGGACAAAGAGAGGGGTAATAGAGAGACACAGGAGAAGGGGGGACACAGAGACAGAGGGGTAAGAGAGAGACACAGGGAGGAGATGGGGAAGAGAGACACACGGAAGGTTTGTTGGGGGGACAAAGAGATATACAGTAGGGAAGGGGAACAAAGTGACACAAGATTTGTAGGAGGCAACGCTGGGTTGGGGAAAAAGAGACAGAGAGTGACTGGGAGAAGAGAAAGAGGCACACAGAGTCTGGAGTTAGAAAGAGACACACAGATGAGATTTGGAAGGGGAGAAAGAGACAAAGTGGCTGGGGTTAAGAACAACACAAAAGGGGCTGGGGGAAAAGAGAAATACAGAGGCTGGAGAAGGGTAAAAAGAAACACACAGGGACTGGGATGAAGTAAAAGATGCACAAGGGTCGCTGTAAGAGAAAAAAAGGAGACAATTGGAGACAAGATATACTAAACAAGGTAAAGGTAATAGACGTAAATTGATGTGATCCTGACAGTAATACACACACACATATATATATATATATATATATATATATGCATGTATATTGATGTGTGTATTAGTAACATAATTATGCCTATAATATTTACACATATAGTAATATACATTTATTTATGCATAATACACACATAAATGTCATTAAATATGTCATTATATGTATATATATATATTTGTGTTAAGGGCTCATGATAGTACAGAAGATACAAACACTGATAAGTATGGAATAGTGTGAAAGAGCAAGTCGGTTGTGGTGTGCCGGAACCGACGATGAGGTAGGCCTGTAAATAAAGAGGGCCCACCAATAAGAAATGTATGAGAAAAAGGAGTTAATAAAAGAGGAGTGGGTGGGAGGGTGATGCAGCGCTGACCTCGAACGGTATGGAGCCAGGTAAGGGGTGTCCCTTAAGTAGGGAGAAGGTGAGTCATACGCCCCTCCCACAATTACAGGCCAAAGGCCTTAATACTTGTGTTAAGGGCTCATGATAGTACAGAAGATACAAACACTGATAAGTATGGGATAGTGTGAAAGAGCAAGTCGGTTGTGGTGTGCCGGAACCGACGATGAGGTAGGCCTGTAAATAAAGAGGGCAAAAAGTAGAAAATATACTTTATTACGAAACGAGCAGTATACATACTTCAACCAGACATATCTTGAAAGGCATTTCTAACTTCTTGTACCGGGTTAGGTATGTATCTAGAGTATGCAGAAGACTTCCAGCGCCCTAGTGACTTGATAACATGTACTGGAATGTTTGCACTGGACGCTGTGGAGGCCGCCCCTATGCGGAAGGAGTGGCCCGAATAGTTAGCTGATTTTAGGCCTAGTTGTGTAAGTAGGGACCTGACGTGGGTCATGAAGGTGGTGGTAGTGAGTACCGAACCTTGTAGACAGAAAAGTGGTTGAGATGGTGATGCTTTGAAATGCTGAGTATAGGTGTCCAGTAATGTGACGGGGCACCACACGTTGTGGGTAGGATAGTATCTAACCTCTACCGGGGGTGCGTGTTGATTGGTTTTGGAGTGATGCAGAGTTAAAATATAGTAATCCATGTGTTTCGTTAAGTGTGAATGAAGCAGAATGTGAGTGGACTGGGATGTGTTGATGGCGGTAAATTCTCTTGGTCTCAAGAAACCATAAAAAGCTACGTATATGGCGGTTTTTATAACAAGGTTTGTGTTGTGCGCAAAGGGTTTTGAATCTAGTAGGCTGGATAAATCCTTGAAGATATTGAAGTCTATAGGTAGCCTTTGCGCGGTACGTGGGGGTTCGGATCTCTGGATACCTCTAAGGATGTTTTTTATCTGGTAGGAGGACATGAAACTTGTGTTGTTTGGTTGTAATGTTAGCATGTGATGTTGTATGCCTGTTAGATATAGCTTGATTGTGTTGTAAGATAATTTAAGTTTGAGGTGGCAAAAAGAAGCAAAACCTAACAAAGATGTCATGATGAAAGGTTGTGTGACGTTGTGCAGTGACAGGAATCTTTTAAATAGAAGGAAAGCCCTGTCATATGTTCTCCGGGTATTGGTGGACAGTGCTAATTGTGCCAATGTCCTGCTATGTTGCATAATAGCTTCTAGTCCATGACTAGCTGGTGGAAAGGTGGAGTGGTCGTGGCTGTACGTGCGGCTGACGGAAGTATTTGCCGAAAAGCCTGAAAATTGAAACGAGACAAATTGTCAGCAGCCGTGTTACAAACACCTGGGACATGGACACAAAACAAGAAGAAGTTATGGCATGCAGCCAGCCAGGTGAGTTTCCTCAAGAACCTCATAATGGTCAGTGACTTGGATCGGCCTTTGTTTATGATGTGGCAGGTAGCTTGGTTGTCTGAGTGGCAACGTACTGACGAACCTGCCCATAGATGCCCCCATGTCACGGCAGCTGCTACAATGGGATACATCTCAAATAGAGCTGAGGTAGTGGAAAACCCTTCCAGGTCCTGTACCTCTGGAGGCCAGCTACCCCAAAGCCATTCATTCCCGTAAATTGCTGCAAAACCTGTGGTAGCCGCCGCGTCTGACCAGATGGTAGGTGAGGAGTCAGACAATTTAGGGAGAAACATGCTTTTCCCATTCCAGGTGGTCAAAAAGTTTCTCCACATAAGTAGGTCTGCCGTGGCTTGGGTATCCAGTGGTAACCTGTGTGCATCATGTCTAAACAGTGGGAACATGGTTAGGAGCCGTGAGATGAAAGCCCGGCCTTGAGGTATAATGCGCATGGCAAAGTTCAGTGACCCAAGTAGAGACTGCAATTCTTTGCGATTGCAAGTACCGAGGTGTATGTAGAGGTTAATGTTGGTGAGAATGTTCTCTATCTTGGTGCGTGGCAGGCTGGCTTGCATGGTGGCTGAGTCTAGCATGATTCCCAGAAAGGTGATGACTGTATCTGGTCCTTCAGTTTTGGTGGGGGAGACTGGAACACCCACCTGTTTGAAAAGACTGATGGTTGCTATGAGGCTACTGGGAGGGGAAGTGTTCTCTTCGATCAGTAAGAAATCATCCAGGTAGTGTATAACTGTAGGGCATCTGGCTACATTTAATAATAACCAGCATAATGTTTCGGCGAATACGTCGAAAATGGCCGGACTACTTTTTGAACCAAACGTTAGGCGTGAGAAAAAGTAGTAGTGCCCGGCCCACTTAATGCCATGCAGGTGCCATAGTGTAGGGTGGATAGGCAATAATTTGAAGGCATTTGTAATGTCAGTCTTGCTGAGCCATGCTCCGACCCCTGCCTGCATGATAGCTGTAATGGCGTGATCTATGGTGGAGTATTGAAGTGAAAATTCCTCAGAGGGGATAAGGGAGTTCAGACTAGGTGAGGCAGAGGTGTGAGGTGCAGACAGATCGATGATAAGTCTTTGTTTGTGGGAAGATTTCCCTGTGACAATACCGATGGGGTTTGTCCGCCATGTGGAAAAAGGAGAGGACTGAAAGGGTCCCAATAGGAAGCCCTCTGCCACTTCTTTGGCTATGAGTGTGCTAACCGCTGTAGGGTTTTGTTGTGCAGATTGTAAATTAGGACATTCAAGGATTCCTGAAGGCATGTGTATGAGACCAGTATGGAATCCTTGTGATAGACCAGTGATGATGAAGTCTACCAAATGTCTAGATGGATGTCGTGACAGTAATGCCGTGAGTACAGAAATATTTATCTCAGTTAAGTATTGCTTAGGGTACATTTTATTTGGACACATGGTTTTCGCATGTGCCCTAAAACATTTTGAACATATATGCAATAACCGACAACCGCTGTAATTACATGCACCGACATTGAAATTATTACATATTTGGGACTTCCCCAAAAACTTGATAGGTCGACCCAGTTTGTCTTTGGGTGTTCTCTCTGCTGACACAGCGGAGCTAGTGCCCTGCGAGGTGGTAGGTTCGTTCGCAGTGGTCGGACAAAAATTGGCAGTATGAGCCATGGAGGAGCAGTGTGCACAGGCCGGTGCTCTTAGACCTGCAAAGTGCCTGCAAAAAATGATCGTATCAATCTTACTCCAGTTGGACCTTGTCCCGTACTGTGAGAAGGCGCCAGACACTTTGGCAGAAAAGGATCTATGGTAGTCATAGAAAGCTGACCCACCATATTTGTTGCCCAGATCAACCAGCCTGTGCATATATAAGTCAAACTCCTCACGTCTGTGGGGATATACCGTACAGACCACATCCCGATAAATGCCAAAAGCTAATACAAATTCAGGAATGGTTAGCTTCCTATTTAATCGTGCATCCCTGGATTTGACCACCACAGAAATATCGTCATAAGCGTAGGTCTTATGTTCCACTATATCCTGGGAGGCAATTAGTAGTGAGGCCAGATTGACATCTTTACCTTCCAGGATATCTCTCCTGAGGTGCTCAGGAATCATGTGGGCAGGGTAAACTTCTTGGTCATCCGAGGTGATAGCTGGAGAAACTGATTGTGACTCCACCACTGATGGGGGAATTGCCGTGGCCGGTCCAGCCATAGTGAGGGCTGTAGTGACCGATTCAAGTTTCTCCAGCCTAGAATTGACCTTGCTCATGGATGTCATGAGGGACGTGAGCATGTCATGTATGTTCCCTGGGTGGGACTGGCTCGACCCTTCCCCAGCGTCCATGTTATCAGTTGAGGTGTGTAATAATTTGTAAAGTTCCGCTTTCCTTGCTGTTGCTGGAAAAGGGATTTGTCGTCTCCTGAGTTCGCTAGTGATACGAGGGATAGTCCATGATCTGAAAGATGCTGGACTAGCCGTATCTTCCTCCTGTGATGGGGTGTTGGTTCTAGCCGGAGTCCTTGGGATGGAGAAATCCTCTACCCCTTCTTGAGACATACTAGATTACAAAAGTATATGGTTAGCATAAAACCCCCCGAGGGGATGTACTGGCAGGCTAATTATGCCGGATAGGCGAAAAATTAAAAACTTGTTCTTTGGTGACAGGTGAGGCCCTGCTAGTTGCCAAGTGGCTATGAGAGGCTCTATCTATGCGTTGGCGCGAGGGGTTATTGAGGCCACCCGACGTAGTGGCAGGAAATCGTAGGCCTCTCGGTGACAATACAAGAAAACAGGGGAAGGGAGTGACAGGTGGCACCCTCTCTATAATGCGAGGCGGCTAACTCACGTGTGGCCCGGGGGGCATTACCTCCGAAACGTTGAGGCGGGGTGTTGGCCTCGCGGACCACTAAACGATAGGCAGAATGCCCGGAGGGGGGATACCTATTTGGGCCTATAACCCCTAAAATTGCCAGTACTCTATGTCCTAAGTAGAGGAGGAACCATATGTGATGTATGGCGTGAGCAGGCTTAACGTACCTGGTAGTATGTATGCGTTTGATAAGCGATAGGTAGAGAAAAACTGGAAAATCCTAAAGGGATAGAAAACCAAATATGATAGTGTGAGAATTGGATCCTATGATACCAATTTAGACTAGTTATATGTGATGAGTTCTAGTAGTACATATGGAAAGGGAATACATGAATGATATTGGCCCGACTGGCCCTGTATGTGGTATGGTAATCATGCTTGGGGGTGTGTATGATATGTCTCTGGTGACCAGATTAATGCGTATGATATAGTAATGCTAGTGTTTGTGGTATAATAAGGTGCAGGATTTAAAACAATACCGTATATGTTAGGCCGTAAACGTAAGCCATGAAAAGAGGTAAGTACGAGGTACAGAAATATTTGAGAAGTTATCCCAAAATTAGGAAACAACGTGACGTATGAGTGGTTGAATCAAGACGTGTGATTCAACCCGAGAGTTTGTGAGATTTGTGAGACCGTGTTCTTGTGTACTTGGTATGTCGTTTGAGTACACAAAGAAAAAGTCAGAATATATAAGTGCCATGTAAGAAACGTGAGTACATGGTATGATAGAAACGTAATTCTAAACATAATTTATAACGTAAATCCTACAAGCGACATCTGTAAAATGTAAAGGCTTGTCTAAGCTTAACTCCATAAATATATGTATATAACATGAAGAATTTCAATAAAACTTTAATAATGCCATATCTGCTAAGATTAAACCATAACCTAAATAAATACTTATTCATAAGTAGTTAACAGGGGTATTGCCCCAGTCATATGCAAGGATTTCGTAATTTGCATAAGCTAAATAACAGTAAATGACATGAAACCAATTATAGCTGATGATATGCAGAACGAATTTGCTTAATACAAAGAAAAACCGAAACCGATATGCCTGCCGGCAGCAAAGGGGTTAATATGCCTGTGACTTGGCCGTAAAGCGTGTGGCCGTAAAGTAAGGCCGTTTTAAATCGCGACGCCGTGGGAAATGATCCGGGCGACGGACTTACGATTTTGAAGTCCTGTGGACTTAATCTGCGACGAAAACACCGGGTATGTGCGTGGCTGAACGGGCGGAAAACCTGTAAGGATTCCTGGACACAGCTACACCAAACGAAAACCGCGGGTTTTGAAAAGCAAGATGGCGCCGTACGTGAACCGGAAGTGGATTCTCGATGCAGCGCTGACCTCGAACGGTATGGAGCCAGGTAAGGGGTGTCCCTTAAGTAGGGAGAAGGTGAGTCATACGCCCCTCCCACAATTACAGGCCAAAGGCCTTAATACATATATATATATATATATATATATATATATATATAATGAGCACGTATTGGCCCTGTCTTGTTGCTAGTTGCATACTCATGCACAATAACATATTCAAAGTGAAGAGCGCACCCATAGAACTTCAAAATAAACAAGATCACTTCATTTTTTAGTTGTGCAACTGCATTCAGCATTTCAGTACCATTACTAAAATGTCCTTAATAGGCCAAAGTAGTTGTACTGAAACATTACATGCAAATGTACTTTTACTTAAAATAAAGGCGCTCTTTTGTTTATTTTGAAGCCCTATATGCGTTCCTTCGTTGGAGTAAGAGTTTTCAATTTCAAGTTATTTTTTCACCCTCTTTATCAGCACACTATGCTGGCGCGAAGCATTATTGGGCTGGTATAGAATTTTTTTCCAGGGCTGATTTTAGGTCCCAGTCCGGCCCTGGCTGCCTCCAATCCTAGTGTACTTATTTTGTTTACCGCTGCTCTATTCCTTGTTCAGTTTTGTGTCTTTAGTTAGATATTATTTTTAAAAAAAAACCTAACCTTGATTATATAAGTCAAATGTATGCATTTAGTGCTTATAATAGGTAAATTAAAAAAATAAGAGTTGCTCTTTCCTAATATAAAATTACAGTTGCTTTGCAATGCCTGTTTCACTCTTTTGGTGCCAGCCATTATTGTATTGGTTAACATATATTTTTAATTCTTCATATATATAATTTATTATTTCAATGCTGTGTTTGTCATCTCAAGGAAACACTTACCCATCTTTTTTTGTAAATGCTATGTATTTAGAATTGTAACCTTGTAACCTTATACATGACTGTTTAAGCTTGCTTTGAAACGCTCAATTGTATAATAATTAAAAAAAAGAAACCAATCTACTTACACAATTTCCATGATACATTCTGCAAGAGCGATGATGCATTCATAACAGCTTTCTGAAAAAAAATATATAAAATAAGGTTTACACACATATTTTACATGATAAAAGTGATGATCTTAAATGGGGCAGTTGAGGAAGTGCTGGGTATTTAGACTACATTCCAGTTGAGGAAGTGCTGGGTATTTAGACTACATTCCAGGCAACATCCACCATATAAGAAATATACTTATAAGCAATACGTTGCGCTGGAGAAATAGTAACCCAGTGTGAAAGCGCCCACAATGATTAACATTTATTAAATTTTTAATATATCATGGGTAATACTATATCATTTTTTACAATACACTCAAAGGAAAAAAACTGTATAGCATAGATATAAAAAGAACCATAGTATAATCAGTAAAAATAGAAAATGATAAAGTAAATGGAACACTCGCAAACTGTAATAGCATTTCGTCCACCATTGGGATAGCTGGAAATTGTTAGAGACTTCTTGCTGGGAAAATAGAGTATCCAAAAGAAGCAGGAACCAAGTGGTAATGATGATAAACACACTTTATTCCATATCTATATTTTAAAAAAACAATATAAAACAAGCACAACACATTTCAACTAATATAGGTCTTCCTCAAATGAAATCTAAAACATTACTGACTGTAACGGATCACCTGGCACCCCGACTGGGTACCTCAGTTGAAGGATGCTCCTAGCGCTTACAGACGGCTCCAAGCGCTCCGCCAGACACCACAACCACCGTTGACCCCATGAGCCGTCGCAGCTTGGTTGGGGTCTCGCCGTCTTCTACCCACCCTGGACCTACGACAAGGCTCCAGGTTCCAGTGGGTAAACCTCTCCTCCAAGAGAGTGACGCAGGAACAAGCTCTTAAAAGAGCTTAGTAGTGATTAGCTAAGGGAGTATGCAGAGCATAGCAATCCCTTGTAGTGATATAGCAATTCCCCTAATAAGAGACAGAACTCTAGATTGAGGGTGAAGTAGAACTGTCTGTACTGGCACATACAGCCTCTTTTATTCACATTCTACAAACATAGTACTGCCCACAGGGTTTTGAAGCACAAAAAATCAACACATTATAACACAGCTAACACTCCCATTCATTACATCAGAAATCCTCCCCTCTGCCTGTGATACAATTATCTCAGCACAATAGACTAACTTAATTATCACAGGCAGGAAAATACAGTATTATAAAACATAACAGGGACCCCAAACATGCAATAACCCTATAAAAACCGGGGGATCTGGGTGAACCACAAATCCAAAATTGACCCAGATACGTTCAGTAGTTTGGAAGATACAATTTAATGCAGATTCCACAGAACATATACAGGCTATATGAAAAATAATTACTGTTAAATGTGTCCCCTGTTCTATAGTTTAAAACTACTGCACGATGTCTTTGTGCACCAAATACCGGCAAGATGGCACATGTAGAAAAGCCAAAACAGTGTATGTGAGTTAAAATGGCCGCCATCCATTGTTCTCACCATGTGCTTCATCCATTGTTCTCACCATGTGCCTCTGATACATATAATGGTGGCCACCCAGTAACTCCACAGTATGTCCCCAGATGGTTCTGAAAGGGCCAGCAGCAGCATAATAAATTACAATATGCCCAAATCAGTTCCTTAACCCCTTAAGGATACATGACATGTCTGACATTCCATGATTCCCTTTTATTCCAGAAGTTTAGTCCTTAAGGGGTTAAAGGGCAATACATCCCAGGGCCATAGTCGCAGGGCAGGAGGCTGGCAAACAGGCCCCTCCAAAAACCAGTGGCGAGGTCACTTTCACCACACTGACAACATAACCTTTTATACCCTGTAGAAAATCACATTCAATGCTGATTACCTGTACACACCTTATGTCCATATATGGTCCAAACTGTATGCAAATTGCTACCCCTAAGATGGCGATACACCCGATTTCGGCTGCAATATTGTTCCATATGCCTCCACCAAGATGGCAGCGCATCTAGAAAGATGATGTAGTGACCTCAATGATGCACGCACCTCTTCAGTGTCCTTCTGACCCTCCTGAAACCTATGTCCAATGTGGTAAAGCGTACGTCTCCTGTGACGTGTTTCCGGTAATCTTGAACTACAAAAATTGCAGAGCGCATACTTCTTGTGATGAGCTTCCCCCAACTCGATGGCCAATCAGTGGCTGAATTATTTGTTTCTCAATTCAACATGAGGTTCACAGATTTTGTTGTATTGAAGCCCAGTTCCAATTGTTCACAAAGTAAGTATATGGTCACAATCCAAAATCGTAAGAGCAGAAATGGAATAAATAGACATAAAAAGTATATTTATTAGAAAAGAGAGAGCACATGCATATAATAAAACTACATATAGTATCTAAAAACCCATATTACTATAAACGGAAATAAAAGCATTAATCACAAATAGGGTCGAAATGTTTCTTAAAAAGTATCTAAATAAAACACAAATATATTAAAAGCATTAAAAAAAAAATAAGGAAATAGTATAAAATGGAATTGATTTCAAAATCTATATTAAGACCTTTGGGATTAAAGTTTGTAATTCAAAGATCCATTCTATTTCCTGTCTGCTGAATTTTTCAGCAATGTTTCCAACCCTCCAATGTGCATTAACCTTTTTTATATCATGAAACTCTAGACTCTAGGATGTGATCCATGTTTTCTAAAAAGTATTTTGACATACTATGAGTAATGTAACCTTTTTTAATATTTCTAATGTGACAAACACTCCTACCCACGTGCGTTTGCAGCGAGGTCCTGGAGGAGTGTGAAAGCTGGCCTCCTGCCCACCGACTATGGTCCAGGTCTGGGACACCGTTTGGAAGTTACCATGCCCAGCCTCCATTGGCTACTTTTCCTGGGTGCACTTCATTCGAGTGGAGCCGAATGCTAGCTCCCTGGCAGCCGTTTGCATGAACCAAACCTACGAGTGGTCCTTGGCGGTGCTTGGCCACGACTGCTATGGAACTGGTTTCATGGGACTTTGTGGGATCCCGGTCACCTCAGCGGGACTTGGCAGCGAATGGAGATGTTTTTGGCATGAGGTGACTGTGCGGTTCCCGGACAACTTGGTCCAGGGTTTTTAACCACTGTGCAACCCGCCAGGAGAGTGCTTTTTGGAGGGAAGGTGTCTGAGACTCGGGAGGACGAGTGCAACCTGGGAGCCAGATGGAGCTCCCCATTTTGCAGATGCGAGAGCTCCAGAGAGATGGGACTATTTTAGGCATAGGACCAAGTGTGCGGCCAGTCAGCACTTTAACACGGTGATGTTTCCCCTACACTGTATGAATCAGGGCTATTTGGGGATATTTATTTTTTTTGTGGTGTTTTGGGGTATTTTTGTGTTTTATGATTTTGTGTTTGCCTCTCTGTTCCTGGGAGATAATTAGCTTGCCGGTGTTTGGCACAGTTGCCTCCCAGGCCCAGAGATTACTGGGAGGGGCTTGTGCTGAATACAATGGAAAACCCCTGCTGGGGTCTGTGCAAAAAAAGGCAGAGTTTGGCTCATTAAAATCAATTGTACTCCCAGATCTATGTGTCGTCTAGTTACTGCTCAGCACCTTGTTCCAGCTCGTGAAGGATTCAGTGTGGAAAGTCCAGGTAAGGACTACAGCTTGTCCAGTACCTGGTAGGGAATAGAGCTGGTCCCCTATCCTGTTCCAGGATGGAGAGGCTCCAGGAGTGTTATGGGCAAATGCAAATATTACAAGTTTTAGAATGAAATGTTGTATTTCTTAAACTGTGTACTTTGTCTTTAAGAGATATTGCAAATTGACAAGGTGTTAGAAATGGAACATATTGTTTTTCATAGATGTTTCTTTAAGCAATAACCTCAGTGCATAATATGTTTGCGCCATTTTGTCCCAGACAATTACAATAACAATAATGCATAAACAAGCTTCAAGGCTATACTACGACACTTGCAGTACACAATATACCGTGGTAACCCCAAGTTAATGGAACTTCCCCAAATCCGGGAATCTCCCACGACTGTACACTTACGACTTAGTATAAACAACAGATAACCTATTCAGACTTTAAGATGCCATCTTGAACTAAGTCAGGAAAATTTCCATGACGTTTGCACCCTTTAGTTATAGCCTTGTATGTTTGCCAAATTAAGGGAGGTCCTAAAATGAATAAAGTAAATGAACTACGGTAACCTAAAATGGAGACACCTAAGGTATAAATAGGTGTACTTTTAAATGTTAAGACACAGAGGAGAGACTTGGAGACAGACGCTGCTCCATCTTAAAATGACAGAGAGGCTGACATGATGACATGTTCAGAAGGGTATGTTAACCTATTAATGATATTTGCAAGCATGTAATTTAATCTTATAAACTCTGCTATAATGGATTTTATATTTTTATATAATAAATATCCAAAAAGACAAAACTATTGCTTCCAAGACAATCCTTATTTTATATTGTATTCTCAATTATTTATATATGTTAAATAGAGGATCTCTTACTAACTATATAAAATTATGGCTAAGATATCTGTATGGTTAGCCCTACTAAGTTCTATGCTTTAAGACATTATAGTGGTAAATAAGGGAACCAGCCACGGTTACAGGAAGACCCCAGTCAAGCCACGGCGACTAGGGCAGAAGCAGGGCTGGCCTTAGGGGTGTGCGAGCTGTGCGGCTGCACAGGGCGCTATGGAGAAGGGGGTGCCATGCGGCCAACACAGCTCACACATGGCCGGCAGGCGGAGCTTCCTGTGCAGAGGGGGCGGAGCTTCTTGTCCGGCAGGGGCGGAGCTAAAGTACCAGATAACTGCTGCAGGGGAAGCAGGAAGGAGTCCCTGCTTCCCCAACAAACAGTCTCCCGGAGCTGCACTGCCTCCACAATGAACAGAGGTAACTCACAGTGAGTGTGACTGTTTGTCTGTGTATGATTGTCTGCCTGCCTGTGTGTGTATGACTGTCTGCCTGCCTGTGTGTGTCTGTGTGTATGACTGACTGCCTGTGTGTGTGTGTGTGTGTGTATATATGACTGTCTGCCTGCCTGCCTGTGTGTGTGTGACTGTCTGCCTGTGTGTGTATGATTGTCTGCCTGTGTGTGTGACTGTCTGCCTGTTTGTGTCTGTGTGTGTGACTGTCTGCCTGTGTGTGTGTCTGTGTGTGTGACTGTCTGACTGTGTGTGTGTGGCCGCCTGCCTCTGTGTGTGTGTGTGGCTGTCTGCCTGCGTGTATGTGTGTGGCTGTCTGCATGTAAGTATGTGTGTGTAAGACTGTATGTGTGCCTGTGTGTGTGTGTGTGTGTGTGTGTAAAACTGATTGTGTGGCTGTGTGTGTGTGGCTGGCTGTCTGCCTGTGTGTGTGTAGGGCTGTCTGCCTGTAATTGTGTGTGAGTGTGTTTATCTACCTGTAACTGTGTATGTGTGTTACTGCCTGTACCTGTGTGTTTCTGCCTGATACTGTGTATGTGACTATCTGCCTGTGACTATGGGCATGTGGTGTCTTTGACAGTGTACATGTATAACTGTGTGTATCTGACTGTGGGTCTGTGTGCACATAACTCTGCAAAAATATACACCTGCATTCACACACAGGCCTAAACGCATGTTTTTATCTGAATTAATTAACCATTACACACAGCCAATAATGGCAGCACAAATATCACATACAACCAATACAGGCATATCACACACTGTTAATACACCCATTACAAATATCACACACAGCCAACACATAGCATACACATCACACACAGTCATCACATCTATCACATACACAGACAACACAAACATTACATCATACATGGATGGGGGGGGGAGCGCTGTGAAGATTTTTTGCACAGGGCCCCTAAAGGCCTAAGGCCGGCCCTGGGTAGAAGCACTGAGGTTTTCCCCTGTTCCAGCTAGTAAGTGGTCCTTGGCCGAGGTACCCAGCCGGGGTACTCCGCTACATCTAATATTCTCACTGATTCTAATACTTAAAGTTCTTGAGGTCTTACCTACATACTGACAGCCACAACTGCAATTTTCTAAATCGATAACATTTTTAGAGTGGCAAGTTAATAGGAGATTTAATTTTATTTACACTGCTCAAAAAAATAAAGGGAACACTTAAACAACACAATGTAACTCCAAGTCAATCACACTTCTGTGAAGTCAAACTGTCCACTTAGGAAGCAAGACTGAGTGACAATCAATTTCACATGCTGTTGTGCAAATAGGATAGACAACAGGTGGAAATTATAGGGAATTAGCAAGACACCCCCAATAAAGGAGTGGTTCTGCAGATGGTGACCACTTCTCAGTTCCTATGCTTCATGGCTGATGTTTTGGTCACTTTTGAATGCTGGCGGTGCTTTCACTCTAGTGGTAGCATGAGACGGAGTCTACAACCCACACAAGTGGCTCAGGTAGTGCAGCTCATCCAGGATGGCACATCAATGCAAGCTGTGGCAAGAAGGTTTGCTGTGTCTCTCAGCGTAGTGTCAAGAGCATGGAGGCACTACCAGGAGACAGGCCAGTACATCAGGAGATGTGGAGGAGGCTGTAGGAGGGCAACAACCCAGCAGCAGGACTGCTACCTCTGCCTTTGTGCAAGGAGGAATAGGAGGAACACTGCCAGAGCCCTGCAAAATGACCTCCAGCAGGCCACAAATGTGCATGTGTCTGCTCAAACGGTCAGAAACAGACTGCATGAGGGTGGTATGGGGGCCCGACGTCCACAGGTGGGGGTTGTGCTTACAGCCCAACACCGTGCAGGACGTTTGTCATTTGCCAGAGAACACCAAGATTGGCAAATTTGCCACTGACGCCCTGTGTTCTTCACAGATGAAAGCAGGTTCACACTGAGCACATGTGACAGACGTGACAGAGTCTGGAGACGCCGTGGAGAACGTTCTGCTGCCTGCAACATCCTTCAGCATGACTGGTATGGCAGTGGGTCAGTAATGGTGTGGGGTGGCATTTCTTTGGGGGGCCGCACAGCCCTACATGTGCTCGACAGAGGTAGCCTGACTGCCATTAGGTACCGAGATGAGATCCTCAGACCCCTTGTGAGACCATATGCTGGTGCGGTTGGCCCTGGGTTCCTCCTGATGCAAGACAATGCTAGACCTCATGTGGCTGGAGTGTGTCAGCAGTTCCTGCAAGACGAAGGCATTGATGCTATGGACTGGCCCGCCCGTTCCCCATACCTGAATCCAATTAAGCACATCTGGGACATCATGTCTCGCTCCATCCACCAACGTCACGGTGCACCACAGACTGTCCAGGAGTTGGCAGATTCTTTAGTCCAGGTCTGGGAGGAGATCCCTTAGGAGACCATCTGCCACCTCATCAGGAGCATGCACAGGCGTTGTAGGGAGGCCACACACGCACGTGGAGGCCACACACACTACTGAGCCTCATTTTGACTTGTTTTAAGGACATTACAATAAAGTTTGATCAGCCTGTAGTGTGTTTTTCCACTTTAATTTTGAGTGTGACTCCAAATCCAGACCGCCATGGGTTGAGAAGTTTGATTTCCATTTTTTTTATTTTTGTGTGATTTTGTTGTCAGCACATTCAACTATGTAAAGAACAAAGTATTTCAGAAGAATATTTAATTAATTCAGATCTAGGATGTTTTTTTTTTGTGTACCCTTTATTTTTTTGAGCAGTGTATTTTTGAAGTAATATTAGATTTAAATGATTTTATATTCCTGTTTTTTTATATTCATACTCTTGCAGGTATTACAGGTGCCACAGTGGTAGAAGCCTTTCTGGATCTCAGCCAGATTAGATAAAAAGGTCTTTATCTATAAAACGTTTAGCTAAAATAAGTTTTAAGTTTGGCGCCTCTTTAAAAATAAACCTAGGTTTAGTTCCCATATGTGTTAAGATATCATCTACTTGAGTCAGGATATGGCAATTTTTATTAACTATCTTTTTGAGATTTCCCATGTTGCTTGAATAATTAAAATTTTAAGTAATTTATTCATTATTGTTTATTTTTTTTTTAATTCTTTATTTTTGGTTCAAATCATAGGTTCATTGCAGTCATGTGTAAAATCAAAGAGGATAAGCACGTATATCAACAGATGTACACTGTATCATTTAAATGCCATGCCCTACTTAACAACCTACAATTTAAATTTTTATAGAAGTAAACTATAAGTCTGCACTATTGGTAAGCTAAATGCAGCTGGAGTTAGCTTGTCAGTGCGTAACCGTAGCTGGGCAGCACATAGCACTGTAAATGCTAGTCAGGGCCATTTAATGAGACCAGATGCAGTGCGAACTTGTGTGAAAAATTTCTCAGTGTAGTGTATTTGATATGCCACTACTGGGCGGGGGCGGGGGGATTAATCATATGGTATTGAAACCATTTAAGCTAAATAGTAATAAAGGTGATAATAAACCATGCAAACAAATGTAAATAAACTTAAAAGAGAAAGTAACATGAGTTTTCGCTATGTAAGCTAATCTAGACTACAATATGGGAAGTTAGGCAGTCCCCTTGCTCAGTTCAGGTAGTGACTGCAGCATAGCAGTCTGGTGCCGACTGTCTAGGGGTGAATGGGATAACAGTCCCTGGATTCCACCAGTGTGATGCGTGGGTGGTCTTCCCCGACCCAGTGCTAGGTAGAGAGTACTGAGGGAGCTACAGGGTGGCCAACAGGGCATTCACCTCATGGGGATCATGAAACAGGTGTGTGTTTTTGTTGTTGAGGACCGCCAGTGTGTGTGTTGTGCGCCATCTCTATTAGATGGTGTGTAGCCGAAGGAGGGATGTGAATGGTAGGAATGATCTTCTCCATGCCAAGGTACCCCACAAGGTATCAGCGTAGGAAGCAAACTCCATTTCTTCAAACTTGTATGGTGTGTGTTCCTTGTCATGGCCAAAACTGCAGCACAGTCTCTGCCATGCTGAAAGTGGGCCACCAGGACCCTTTGTATGTCCACTGGTGCTATGGGCAGTTTAGGTGCCCTGCAGTGGCCATCCAGCCCCACCGTGTTATCATATTGAGGAGTGAGAAGTGTCACCAGCAGCAAGCACCTCAAGATGTGTGGGATTTCTGCAGCAGGTATGTGCTCTTTAATACCCAGATTTTCAGCTTGCTCCTGCATCTTGAGTTCTCCGTTGCTGCAAAGCGCCTGTCATGTTTTTTCTTTGACAAATGCCAAAAAAATAAGAACCACTCACTTTTTATTTTGAGGCAGTTTCAGCACGGCAAACTGATGTGGCAGCATAGCAGAGAGATAAACTGACAGTCCTTAAAAATAGAAGTTTAGGTGATATGTACAGGGTTAGTCCATAAGCAATGTCCTTTATCCAGTCCGGTTTCGGTAACAGATGCAATAAGTAATGTCAGAGTATTTATATCGGCAGACATTTTGTGCTATGATAGAAACTAAAAGTGTATATTCTGAGTCACTCTGAACAGACCAGACTCCATTTTGTTATTTCAAGTTAACAAAAAGACACTATATTTCTATCTGTAAGCTAACCACTTTCCCAGATCTGAGGAATGCATAGTATATACAAACAAGTGATAAGGAAGGAGGTTGGACAGACTGTCTAATGCTAATGGAATATAATCAAATCTAAACCCAGACAATTGTGACAGAGAAGATTAAATAATTTAATATTAACTGTCTATATATATAAGGTACCATTGTATGGAAAAGGGTAAACTTAGTTCATGATCTGTCATATCAGAAATTATGGCAGGAATTGCAGACGCTAAGTCTGGACAAAATTTAAGAAATCCTTTGAAATTTTAAATTATGGCGCTATAAAGATAACGCAAAATGACGTCAAAATAGCCACCAGGAAAAGTTAACTCTTTCCTGGATAGGTATGTTTAGTGGGACAAGACTGCCCTCTACAGACCAAATAACTAATTTT
>OW240914.1:140408381-140438728 GCA_933207985.1 Pelobates cultripes | reverse complement strand
AAAAAAAAAATTCTCGTTTGGTTCAGGGCTGCACCCCCGACGTGGGTGATGCACCCTGGCAGGTCTTTGGGCTATTTAGCCCTCGTTTGTGCCGCTTTTCCTGCCCGTCGAGCAGGAGCTCGTGTCCCCTGCTTCTGCTCCGTTCGGCGGTCAGACTCCGCCCCCAAACATATGAGTTTTAAAACAGCCTACTGTCGTTTCCCCCTGGCTGTGCTGAAGTTGGTGGTGAAAATGTTACGCTGACCGGATGAGGAGGTGGTAGAGGAGGAGGAAGTGGAGTAGGAGGAGGAGGCAACAGGAGGCAAAGCTGTGTATCCAAATAAAGATTGTCAAACGTTGTATCCTGGAACTGTGTCCCATTGGGAAATAGGTCTGACCTAGTCTAATCAAAGGGTATAACCATTGGTTACCCAGGTCCTGCTTCAATTCGTGGCAAGCGGCGGGATCCCATGTCCCTGCCAACAAACCCATGGATTACAGTGCTCTAAAGCAATCTACACTGCAGGACTTGTGTGGAGCCAGTGGAATAACGCCTGGTGGGCTAATAAGGCCGAATTGACTGCTGCACTCATGGAGGACGACCAGGCACGCAGTGAGGCAATGAACCCCAGTCAGGGGCTGGAGATGAGGAGGAAGTGCGCAAGGAGGTGGAACGGCGCCTGGCATATTACCGAGAGCCACCCTCAGAGGAGATTGTCAGCAGGACCTTTTTGGAGGTGCAAGCCTATGTCCTTGCCAATAGACAGAGGGCAACCTCCATGAACCCAGATGAAGGAAGAAGGGAACAGAGGGCACCGGGAAGCACAACCACCCTGGCCCAAAAGCTACCATACAATGCCTTCAAAGACTTCAAGGAAGCAGAAGAAGGCATCGATGACTTTTTACAAAAATTTGAGCGCCAGAGCCTACTCCAAGACGTGGACCCCAGCGACTGGGTCACCATCCTGGCCAGTAAACTAGTGGGGAAGGCAGCGGATATTTACTGGGCTGTACCAGAAAAACCGATCAGGCCCTGTATGCAGTCACCCCCGAGCAATACTGCCGAAAGTTTAGGGAGAGCCGGAAAGGGGAGAAGGACTCCCATGCGGAGTGGGCATGCCGCATCACAAGGGCCACCCAGAACTGGCTCAACTCCCATCAAGCCAAGTTCCCGGAGGAAATCACGCAGCTCGTCATGCTAGAGCACTTTTTCAATGGGCTCCCCAACAACAAGGCGACAACGCATTTTTGACAGTGTCATGGAGGGTAGGAGCATAGTTGTTATCACATAAAGCCAGGGTGAATAGCGTTTTCACATCTATGGTGTCAGGAATACATGTTTGTATTCCTGACACTATAGTGTTGCTTTGAGCAAATTAAAGGAACATTCTGGTCACCATAACAACTTCATCTAAATTAAAATGCTATAATGCCAGGAATCCCCTGGTGCTCTCTTTCCTTTAAGGGGTTAAACTGCTCTCAAATGGTTTAACCCCAAAGGCTTCCTCCAGCTCCAGGTCGCTCAGTGGTATTCGGCTTCTGAAACAGAGTGTCAGGAAGTGCAGATTGACGTTAGGCATGGGTACTACAGATTGGCTAGCGTGGTCAGTTGACACTCTAAGCCAATCGCTAGTTCCCAGTTCATAAAAATATTTTACTTTTTTATGAATGGGGAGCTACTGATTGGCTTAGAGTGACAGCTGGCCGCTCTAGCCAATCAGCGACACCCCTCCCCAGTGGCCCTCTCTGCTTCCTGACACATTAACACTGATATTTTTTTTTACCTGGGGAGATGAGAAGGTCCAAAGTTTCCCTGCCAGGCCCAGGTACCAAAGCCTTATGATGTGGTGTCCAGAATAAAGTGGAGGGTTCACTTCACTTGTCCTTCCTGCTCCAATCTCCTTTTCTTCTCCTTCATTTGACACAGTCTTTTTTTTCTTCTGACACTCTTCTCTCCTCCTTGGCTCCTTTCGCTTTCCGATCCCTTTCTGCTCCTTTCAGACCCTTTCTGCTCCTTCTCCTACTTTACCTTTGTGCTCCTTCTGTCCCTTTCTGCTCTTTGCAGACCCTTCCTGCTCATTTCCGTTCCTTCTCCTACCTTACCTGTATGCTTCTTCTGTCCCTTCCCGCTCCTTGTTGCCATTTTCAGCTCCTTGCTGACCCTTTCTACTCCTTCTACTTTACCTTTGTGCTGCTTTACCTTCCAGCTCCTTGCTGGCCCTTCCTGCTCCTTCCTTCTCCTTCTCTTACTTTATCTTTCTGGTCCTTGCTGACCCTTCCTGTAGGCTATCTCTGCCCCTCCCCCCCCCATATGCCTCACTTCCCTGATCTGTAGGCTATCTCTGCCCCCCCTATATGCCTCACTTCCCTGAGTGATCTGTAGGCTATCTCTGCCCCTCCCCATATGCCTCAGCTGTAGGCCTGCCTTTCCCTGATCTGTAGGCTTCTCTGCCCCCCCCTCACTTCCCCCTCCGGCCTCTGATGGATAGGCTATCTCTGCCCCTCCCCATGCCTCACTTCCCTGATCTGTAGGCTATCTCCCTCCCCATATGCCTCACTTCCCTGATCTGTAGGCTATCTCTGCCCCTCCCCATATGCCTCACTTCCTGATCTGTAGGCTATCTCTGCCTCCCCATGCCTCACTTCCCTGATCTGTAGGCTATCTCTGCCCCCCCCATGCCTCACTTCCCTGATCTGTAGGCTATCTCCCTCCCCATGCCTCACTTCCCTGATCTGTAGGCTATCTCTGCCCCCCATATGCCTCAATCTGATCTCATAACTTCCCTGATCTGTAGGCTATCTCTGCCCATATGCCTCACTTCCCTGATCTGTAGGCTATCTCTGCCCACCCCCATATGCCTCACTTCCCTGATCTGTAGGCTATCTCTGCCCCTCCCCCCCCCATATGCCTCACTTCCCTGAGTTTAGAACCTAGAAAATAAGAATGTTTCAAACTGTGCTGTAAGCACAGTATTTGACACTTCTATTTGACTCTCAGATATGAAGAGCATGCCCCAAATTTACTATTTAGCAGATTAGCACCCAGAAAATAAGAATGATTCAAACTGCGCTGTAAGCACAGTATTTGACACTTCTATTTGACTCTCAGATATGAAGTGCAGGCATCAAATTGACTTTTTAGCACCTAAAGAATTAGAATTTTTACAACTGCAATGTAAGCACAATATTTGACTCCCAGATATGAAGTGCACCGCAGGCCGCAAATGTACTATTTAGCAGCCAAAAAATGTGAATGTTTAAAAATGCTATGTCACAGCACTATTTGACTCTCAGATATGAAGAGCACGCCCCAAATGTACTATTAAGCAGATTAGCACCCAGGAAATAGAAATGTTTACAATTGCGTTATAACCGCACTATTTGATGCTTCTATTTGACTCTCAGATATGAAGAGCACGCCCAAATATACTATTTAGCAGATTAGCACCCAGAAAATAAGAATGTTTCAAACTGCGCTGTAAGCGCAGTATTTGACGCTTCTATTTGACTCTCAGATATGAAGAGCACGCCCCAAATTTACTATTTAGCAGATTAGCACCCAGAAAATAAGGTTTCAAACTGCGCTGTAAGCGCAGTATTTGACGCTTCTATTTGACTCTCAGATATGAAGAGCACTCCCCAAATTTACTATTTAGCAGATTAGCACCCAGAAAATAAGAATGTTTCAATGTGTACTGTAAGCGTAGTATTTGATGCTTCTATTTGACTCTCAGATATGAAGTACAACCCACTAATGTACTTTTTAGCACCCCAAAAAATTTAAGTTTTAAAACTGCAATGTGATAGCAGTATTTGACACTTCTATTTGACTCTCAGATATGAAGTGCACCCCACTAATGTACTCTTTAGCACCAAAAAAAATTGACTTTTTAAAACTCCGATGTAACCACAGTATTTGATGCTTCTATTTGACTCTCAGATATGAAGTGCACCCCACTAATGTACTAGTTTGCAGAATCTGTCCCTAACAGCGGCAGCATCCTTTCCCTACACTAATAAGAGCTCATGTGCGTGCGGTGCTACGCGACTCCAGCTTATTTATAAAGGCTGGGTCACATGCTGCACTGGCCAATCACAGCCGTGCCATTAGTAGGGATGGCTGTGATGGCTTCTAAGGGCACACGAGTCAAACGCTTGTTGATTGGCTGCCCTACAGTGATATGTCCGTGTTCGGGTCCGTGGTCCAAAAAACGTAATGTTCGGTACGAACCCGAACTTTACAGTCCAGGTTCACTCAACTCTAAGCAACAGCAAAGGGTAGCAAATTGTGTGTTTAATACAGGAAGACACTCTGCTGGAAGGATGATCAAAATTATTTTACAATTGAATCCTTTTAGCTCTGGAACCATATTTTTTTTTCCCCAGCAGGCCATAAAAACTGTATTTTTCCATATTACATAGGCTGAAAAGAGACATGTGTCCAGACAAGTTCAGCCTTTCTTACATTTTTGCTGTTGATCCAAAAGAAGGCAAAAAAAAAAGTTTGAAGCACTTCCAATTTTGCAACAAACTAGGAAATAAATTCCTTCTTGACCCCAGAATGGCAGTCAGGTTTATCCTTGGATCAAGAAGTTATTACCCTACAGTTGAAACATTATATCCTTGAATATTCTTTTTTTTTTTTTGCAAGTATGCATCTAGTTGCTGTTTAACCCCATTAAGGACCAAACTTCTGGAATAAAAGGGAATCATGGCATGTCACACGTCATGTGTCCTTAAGGGGTTAAACATCTGTACGGACTCTGATAATACCACTTCTTCAGGCTGAGAATTCCACATCCTTATTGTTCTTACGGTAAAAAAAACTTTCCTTTGCCATAGACTAAACCTTCTTTCTTCCAGTCTAAAGTGCTGTTTGTGAATAGATTTTCACACAATGGTTTGTATTGGCCCCAAATATATTTGTATAATGTTTTCATATCCCGTGTGAGGCGACGTTATTCTAAACTAAAGATGTTTAAAATTGTTAACCTTTCTTCATAGCTAATGTTCCATTCCTTTTATACATTTTGGAGCTTGCCTCTACACTCTTTCTAGTGCCATAATATCTTTCTTTAGAACAGGTATTCAAAATTGCACAGCATATTCAATATGTGGTCTTACCAGAGATTTATAAAGAGGCAAAATTATATTCTCATCCCGAGAATTAATGCCCTTTTTCATGCATGACAATACCTTACTGGCCTTAGGCACTGCTAATTGACATTGCATATTGTTGCATAGTTTGTCTATAACAATTCCCAAGTCCTTCTCGTGTGTTGTTATCCCTAATTCGCTTCCATTAAGGGTATAAGTTGCTTGTGCATTCTTTACGCCAAAGTGCATAACTTTGCATTTTCTACATTAAATTTCAGCTGCCATTTAAGGTGCCCAGTCCCCCAGTCTATCTAAATCCCTCTGCAACAAATTAATATCTTGCTCACATTGTATTACTTTACAGAGTTTTGTGTCATCTGCAAACACTGAAACATGACTTTCAATTATTTTTTGAAGATCATTTATAAACATGTTAAATAGAAGGGGTCACAGAACAGAACTCTGAGGGACACCCCTTGCCACCTCTGAACAGCTCTATTTTTAAGCCAATGTTCTACTCAAGAACAATAATTTTCATCTACACCAGTTTCTTTCAATTTGAACACTAATCTATTGTATGGAACTGTATGAAACACCTTGGCAAAATCCAAATAGATCACATCCACTGCAACACCCTGATCTATACGTCTACTTACTTCTTCATAGAATGCAATCAGGTTAGTTTGACATGACCTGTGATTCATAAAACCATGCTAATTTTTGCTGATAACCACGTTCATCTCAAGGAATTCTTGAATATTATTCCTTAATAACTTTTCAAGTACTTTCCCAGCCACAGAAGTTAAGCTCACATGTCTATAATTTCCAGGCAAGGATTTTGAACCATTTTTGAATAAAGGAACCACATCCGCCTTTCTCCAATCATCTGAAAAACTTCCTAAAAGAAAAGAATCTTGAAAGATTAAACACTGAGGTTCACTTATTTCCATACGTAATTCCTTAAGTACTTGTGGATGAATACCATCAGGCCCTGGAGCTTTGTTTATGTTAACTTGTATCCTTGTATCTTTTTGATTTGCATTAGGGCAGTGGAGGCGTTGCTCTCTCTTCCCATTGGTTCAAACGTTAATTTGACTTCCGCAAGGAATTCCTGGTAATTATGGGCAACAGTCTTATAACTCTCCCATAATGGATTGGCCCATTCTAAGGCTTTACCTTGTAGTTGGTTCATTAAGTACCCATTTAGCTCTATCCACGGGGAAATACCCAGGGTGAAGCTTCAAACTGGTACTCAATCTGACTAAGGAATCCCCGACATTCTTGAGTAGTACGTTCAAAATGCGGGCGTGGAGATAGGGTAATAGTAGGTGCCCTATATATGATAGGTGTAGGTACAGTAGGGGTTTGTATCTGCCAAAGGGACCTCAGGCAGCAAATGAGTTGTACATATTAGTAGCGTATTGAAAGCTTGGGCAAATTGATCCATACGGTGATCATTCTCCTCTAGCTTTCTCTCACAAGCTACTATGTGCTGACACATATCTGCAGGATTCATGGCCCTGTCGTAATGTCAGGATTATATTGATCCAGCACGCAGAATAGTATCACAACCTAGAACTAAGGGTAACATCTTACCAGACCTTAGAATGGCTGGACTTAACGTACCCGAGATTAGTCAGAAAACTACCCAAGGTCAGGGACACTGAATGATACACAGCGATAAGGAAAAGCCAAAAGTCAAGGGTACCAGAAATCAGGGAAGTCCAAACAAAGCCAAAGTCAAAAACCAGCAAAACACGATTAGAAATACACTCTTGGATAACCATCTAGAGGAAACAACGACAAGGCAATGTGCTAAGGGAATATAAGAGTTTAAATAACCCTTTTGCAGATCTGATTGGCTGTACCTAGCCGTTGACCCCAAAATGTGCGTGTTCGTCTTTTGCGTGACGTCACCCGCACGTCGACATCATCTTTACCGTGGATGGATGTGGGGCTATACAGGTGATACTCGAAAAATTAGAATATCGTGGAAAAGTTCATTTATTTCAGTAATGCAACGTAAAAGGGGAAACTAATATATGAGATAGAGGCATTACATGCAAAGCAAGATAGTTCAAGCCTTGATTTGAAGTGCGATGATTATGGCTTACAGCTCATGAAAACCCAAAATCCACAATCTCAGTAAATTAGAATATTGTGAAAAGGTGCAATATTCTAGGCTCACAGTGTCCCACTCTATTCAGCTAAGTAAGCCATAACACCTGCATAGGGTTTCTGAGCTTTTAAATGGTCGCTCAGTCTGGTTCAGTAGGAATCACAATCATGGGGAAGACTGCTGACCTGACAGTTGTGCAGAAAACCATCATTCACACCCTCCATAAGGAGGGAAAGCCTCAGAAGGTAATTGCGAAGGAAGTTGGATGTTCCCAAAGTGTGTAATTACTTTCAATCTGCACCATCATGTTTTTTTTATGCATTTTTTCCTATATGTGCTGAGAAATTACCACCTGAAGGCCATCTACTGATTATTAAGTATTATCCAACTTGCCTTAATTTTCTCACAATTTACACATACATAGGGGTTATCACCTAAACAGCCACTTTTTTGACATACTGCTCCACTCTTACTCATTCTATTCTTTTATGTACATTATGTGTGTCAGCAGCAACATAAGAATCATACCAACTCTAAATTGCAATCTTTAAAGAGCGCTCCAAAAGATCATTATTCTATAAAGCGGATATAATAAATAACATAAGTTTATTAGGTCCCAGTTGAGAAAACAAACACACAAACACCAAGTGAGACTTAAGTGTATTAAGTGAAAAATTGTGAAAAACACAACCATTAAAATTTGATAGCTGATGGACACTTGTATATTGCTAGAAAGTTGAATAACTTAATTTGAAAAAATACTCTATAATACTGACTGAAAAATCTACCAACTAGACTGCTGCTTCGAGGCAGCTCCTATATGAGTATAAAGATAACTTCCACCTAGGTAGACCACTGATGTAGAATCAATCATTAGATTATCTTGTGTATCTGTCCCCGGCCAAATTAAGACTGGAAATCCATATCGGTAGTGAGGAGAGCATCATAAAAACTCCTTTCCATAATGGGCCAATAGGCATCCCCAGCCTTGATCTCACACAAACTAGATAGCTCACACCAGGCTGCTGAGTATGTTTTACGAATGTGGGCAATCCTCCGAAAGAAGGGCATGGGCTGCTTCTCAGGGTCAGGGAGAGAGGTTACCAGGGTCGCAGCTTGGGAGGGGTTGAAAGTAACATACATCTGGGGAGCCCCTTCCACTGTTGACAAGGCATGGATGTGGGTGGCCGGGGTGACCTGTCTCTGGGAAATCCTATTATCCAAAGGACAGAATGGGCTGAGCCCCTGCACATTGTCATCCTCGGGTGGAACCAGGAATTGGAGACCATGATAGCTGGCAGCATCTGGTGAAATAGGGGCTTGAGCGGCTGAGCATCAGAGCCGGGAGAACCGACAGCGATGGTCTGGGGAGTAACTAACTGGGAGGTAGTGGGATGGAAGCCTGATGCTGCAGGGGAAACGCCTACAGCATGAGGTTGTCCCAATGTGGTATACTCATTCGAGCCAACTACCATGATCGGGTAACTGGGAGCCACCATGAGGGAGGTGGAGATAGGGACTGATACGGATGGGGGGGGCGGGCTGAGTAGGCTGAGGTAGATGAGCGGAGAGGGCAGAAATTAGTGACAAAAAATCAATAGAGGGAGGGACAACGGGGTTGGGGACGGGAAGGGGAGGGGAATCTGGAACTGAGACAGAAGAAGTGATGGAGAGAGGAGAGAGAGGCGCAGGAGTAGAGGGAGTAGCACTGGAAGCAGAAAGGGCGAAAATGAGTGATGAAAGATCAAAGGAGGGAGAGACAACAGGGTTGGAGGCGTGAAGGGGAAAGGAATCAGGAACCTGGGGTGAAAGGGGTGGTAGGGAGAGGAGAGGGAGGAGTAGGAGCAGAGGGAGTAGCAGAAAGGGCGGAGATGAGCGATGAAAGATCAAAGGAGGGACAACAGGGTTGGAGGCGGGAAGAGGAGAGGAATCAGGAACTAGGATGGAAGGGGTGGTAGGGAGAGGAGAGGGAGGAGTAGGAGCAGAGGGAAATAAAGGAAGAGGGAGATACGGCAGAGGGAGATGCAACGAGGGGAACGACGGGTGAAGGCGGGAGGGGAACAGGAATAGGAGGACTGACAGGGTGAGGAACGAGAGGGGTGACAGGGGAAGCAACGGGTAAAGATGGGAGGGGCAGGAACAGGAGGAATGATAGAGGGAGATGGGAGAGGGGTAATATCGGAAGAAGTGACAGAGGGAGGTAACGGAGGGACGGGATCAGAAGCGACAAGGGAAGGTGGAAGAGGGACGGGACCAGAGGGAAGTGGGAGAGGGGCTGGGATAATGGGGATGGTGGAATGAGGCGGGAGAGGGACGGTGTAATAATAGGATCCGTCTGCCCCGTGGACGGGGTACAGAGGGGTGGGGACAGAGGAGCCTACGCCAGCTGGAGGTGGCGACTGGGTGGTGACTGGGGAGGCGGGGCGAGATTCATTCACGGTGTTCTGAGCGCCATCATAGGGCGGTGGCCGGGGAACATCAAGAGACAAATCATCATTGCAAACATTTCTATGATATACATAAATCGTCTGCCCTTCAAAATCTAATTCTTCCTCTGACCAACCCTCCCGCTTGAGTCCTCTTGCTACCCGATACCAAGCCTCTATGGCTTTCGTTAACCCATTATCCAGCAACAAACCCTCTTTATCAACAAGCAATTTCCTCCAAAACTCTGGCTGTAATCTACCACTGTGTGACATTTGGAAACCACAAATCTTTGCTATCTTCTTTATTTTTAACATAGCCTCTTCTCCTGCTCTCTCCTTAACAATATCAGACGCCTTTAGAGGGTCTGGCGTGTTCTTGTCCCATTTTTACCAAACAAGGCTTCCCACGTAATAGGGACAGAGAGAGAGAGATGAAAAAGAAGGAATGTCTACAGTGCTCGACTGCCACGAGGAACTGATCCCTGTTCGTTTTCCTGAAACGTAGACTGGTCACGGGATCCGCCCACCCGAGATGGTGGCCACGGATCTGAGTGGGCGAGCGTGGATGACTAACACAGCTCTGGGCAGCAAGTACAGATGAGGTAGAGAATAAAGGAAAAGGTGAACGTGGAGAGACTAATCAGAAGACATTTACAAGAGTCACAGATGTAGAGATGTGCACATAATCCGGAATCAAGGATGAGCCACACAACAAACACACACACAACTAGGGTACCCTCACTATGGCTACAACAGAATAAAAACCATAAAATGATGAAAAACAGTAGAACAACGAGCATAGTAATGACTATACAGCAAATAAAACCCTGTTCTAGTCTGAACAGTACAGCAAAATTCCCAGCCTTTCTCTAGGCGGATCCCAGCCCTTCACTGGGCGGACACTATTCCCAGCCTTTCTCTAGGCGGTTCCCAGCCCTTCACCTGGGCGGATGCATTCCCTGCCCGCTAGGCAGTCAAGCTATAATAATAACAAAACATAAACCACACACCAGCTGTCCCACACGCATACATACACTCAGAAGGCAGATAGACAATCGACAGGTTTGTTTTAAAAAAAAACGCACCGGATAAGAGATTACCTGTCTTGTAGCCTTCTGGAAGCCGGAAGTGGACACGGAGACAGACCGTCACAAAACAGGAGAATACAGGCAGGTGATCAGGCTCCGATTGTCCCACTTTCCGGGGGTCCTTACTCCGGCCGTCCGAACCCGTGCCCCACGTTGGGCGCCAAATGATGTGGAATCAATCAATCAATTGATTATCTTGTGTATCTGCCTCCGGCCAAATTAAAGAAACAGTGCGTGCATGCTCCTGAAGTAATTCACACCAGACACAGGTTTCGGGTTGATGAAAAACTTAAGGAATGTTTATTCAGAGGGGCCGGCATACCCCTTATCTCTGTCAGAGATAACATGAAATTAAAAATCATTAATTGGTTAGGTGTTAAGTGGTTCATTTATTGCTCTTCCTACTGGGTGTGATGTCACTGGTATCTTGGAGGTCTCCCCAAGATTCCAGCGCCATCTTGTTAGTGAGGGTGTTAATCGATGTCAAAGGGAAACTCCCTAGAGACCATTTTAGGTAAATCACATATAGAATTGAATAATGCTGATTGTAGGTATGCTGAGTAAATAGGCATTTTACTAACATAAATTGGGTTAATGTTTTTGTCCACAACAACCACCTACTTAGCCCCCTATCAATAAATTGATTCGAGGCAGTCCCCCTATTCAACCAGTTTGTTACAATTATGAACTTCAATGATCAAAACCTGAAATTTACCTCAGAATTTGGAGGTTCTAGTTTGAACTTCCTGAATATTACCATCTCGATTACAGCTCAAGGTACTCTTCAAACAACCCTATATAGGAAACCACCGGCCTCCAATAGCCTCCTGAATTGGGATACTTTCCACCCAAGAACCCTGAAACATGGCATACCAACTGGCCAATATCCCAGGGTTCGGAGGAACTACAGTAACATCAATGATTTTAAGGACAAAGCAAGGATCTTGAGACATCAGTTCATGGAAAAGGGATATCCCAATAGATGCCTCAAGAGAGCATACAGGAGAGCCTTGGAGGTCGTTAGGGAAGATTTGCTTGGAAGTCGACCTTTAAAAGAACCATCAGCAGAAGACATGATTCAAATGATAGCGACCTATAATGCAGGCTGGGATGAAATTAAACGATCTAGGGGAATATACTGGTCCCTTTTGACAGACAATATACACCTAAAGAAGGTTCTTGGCCCAAAAATGGATATTACAGCACGCAGAGGAAGGAACTTGAGAGGCCTGTTCATTCCCAGTCATTTCCAACCCCAATGTTCTGATATAAGAACTTGGCTAAATAATCCTATTGTGGGATCCTTCTAGCGTGTGGCTTGTAAATATATTAAACGTGATTCCAAGAATGTAATGGACAGTGAAGATAGAAGGTATTTTAAGATCACCACATTTTTCAATTGCAACACTGCAGGTATTGTTTATTTACTTTCAGAAAAGAATGAAGGAACACATTAGATCTCCAAAGAATAGCATTGAGACCCCCATCTCCAGGCATTTGAAGGAATACCACTCAGGTGAAGTCAAGGGACTTAGATTATGTGACTTGGAACTGGTCAAACGCGACCAGAGAAGAGGTGACTATGACAGGTTTTTAAAACAAAGGGAATGTTTCTGGATTTATAGGTTGAAGACTCTTAATCAAGAGTTTTTTGCTTGCACCATTTATCTAACTAGTATTAACCATTATAATACCCCCCCCCCCACACTATGTAAATAGATTTTTTCAAAATACATAAATCGAGTTGTGTCTAATCAGAATACCATTCCTGCTATGTAAATAAATATAACAATAATTTTAGCAATGGATTATTTGATATAACATGATCTATTCTTTAAGTCAACCATTCCTGGCTACGTGATACAAAGAAACATATATACTCATATCAAGAAATAATGTACAATAGGGAATAAGGATATTGATTATTTAATGTAAAGTGGCATATATGCTAATATCAATTTACAATAGGGAATAACTAGAAGAAATCCCTCTTCATTTTATTTTATTATAGAGTGAATCATTGTGATCCATCTAAACACATCTCACCGAACCTTGGCTCTTCTACCCTGTATCTTATTACATTTATCTATTTTGATTTATATTTACAAATGTAATTTGGGTGTTCATATTGTAAATTATTTTTTACACCTGATATTTCTAAATTGAATGGGATCAATATTCTGATCTTTGTATACAGAACGTCTGCTTTTTGATGTTTCTGTACATATGTCTAATCTAATTTTTTCCATCAGGTTTGCTAATAAATACAACCACCATTTTTAGAATATCTCCATTTATTTTTGGAATATCTGTATTTATATCTGTAAAATATCTAATCCATAGGATATTAGTAGATTAATCTAATTCCCCACCCTAAATATTTTGGATTATCCAGACAATGCAAAGTACTAATATTGAAATTTTGAATTGCTATAGAACCAATTGGGAACAAGACAGACATACAGAAAACTGAAGGGTTAACTGGGTTATGTCCCAAATTAAGGCCACTCTCTTGCTTTCTAGGGATGTGCATGGGGAACATTTTCGGTTCGGGATTCCGAAATTCGGGACTTCAGCAAAACTTTCAGCAGAACTTTGGGACTTGGGCACTTCGGTTCGGCACTTCGACACTTCGGAATATCGGCACTTCAGCAATTCAGAATTTCGGCATTTCGGGACTTCTCTTGCAGCCGCTTAGTAGATAACTCCCTAATTCCCGTGGTATTAGGGAGTTATCTACCAAAAGGCTGAAAGACCTAAATTGGTCTGTCAGCCAAATTTACGAATACTAAGTAAAAATTACTTAGTATTGGTAAATTCTGCCCCTACTCGCTATACCGTGAGTAGGGGCATGTCTATTAAACAGTGAGCAGCCTGTGACTGTTAAAAAAAAAAAAAAGTGTCCCCCCTCCCGAGCCTATTTCCCCCCTGGCCCCAACCCCTGAGCAGCGGGTGGGAGCCTTAAAGTAAAATAAGGGGGGGGGGGACCTATTGTCCTCCCCCGGCCCCCACTCCTGAGCGGTGGGTGGGGGCCCTAAATTACTTGAAAGGGGGGACCTATTGTTACATTTTTATTTAGGGCCCCCACCTGCCGCTCAGGGGTGGGGGCTGGGGGGGGACAATAGTTCCCTCCCTTAATGGTATTTAGGGCCCCAACCACCCTCAGGGGTGGGGGCCAAAGGGGGAGGACAATAAGTCCCCCCACCTTATTGGTATTGAGGGTCCCCACCCACCGCTCAGGGGTGGGGGCAGGGGAGGGAGGACAATAGGTCCCCCCCCTTTATTCTAACTTAGGGCCCCCACCTGCCGCTCAGGGGTGGGGGCCTGGGGGAGGACAATAGGTTCCCCCCTTATTCTAATTTAGGGCACCCACCCGCCGCTCAGGGGTCGGGGCTGGGGGGAGGACAATAGGCCCCCCCATTATTTTACTTAAGGGCCCCCATCCGCCACTCAGGGGTGGGGGCTGGGGGGAGGACAATAGGTCCTTCCCCATAAAAAGCAGAGTGATGGAAGTCAGAGCTTTGCTCTTGAGAAAGGCAATTGAAAGCGCCGAAACGCACATCGAGCAGTAGCTCGAGCTTTGTTTTTAGTTTGGACAGCTTGACTCATATGGACAATGCTATCTAGACGAACAAATCTCTTTCTCTCTATATATAATAAAACAATTGTTAATAGGGGGACTGCCTCAAAGCAGTTTATTGATAGGGGGCTAGGAGGGTGGTCTATCTAGGTGGAAGTGTTCTTTATAATCATATAGGAGCTGCATCGAAGCAGCAGCCTAACGGGTAGATTTTTCAGACAGTGTTATGTTAAAGGGTATTTTTTCCTTAATCTATACTACTCTATTTCCTCCTATATAAGGAGCATAGAAATTAGGTCCGTTAGAATCCTCTATATATCCACACTTATGTTAATTTTATTATTCTAACTTCTTACTCTAAATTATCAAATGCTAATTATACAGGCAGAATTCAATATTGATCCTGGCTGTAATACTCTGATATGTTTTCAGTGAGTTTAAACTGAACTAGCAATATAACACCATAATGGGAGCAATTTTCTGAAATAATTTTGCATATAGACTGCTAGTGATCCAGTTGCTAAACATCTAATTAACTTGGAACCAACTGCAGTTTATTGCCCGAGGTGTTACTCTATAATTATATACTATATTCTACCAATAGGTGATCATATTCCTGTGAAGAAGTTAACTATATGGAGAATTAATAAGAAGCTTATGAACAGTCTCATCTATTTCTCCTTTGTGGATTTGAGTAAGTTTGCTCTTCCTTCTACTTTTGGAGCAAACCTTATCCTTTCTTTATCTGTGTGTGGATTCTTTTTTTGGCTCCATGATCATTCTCTATAATTAAATCTTGCTAATTATATACAATTATTTGATCTATTTTCTAATGATGCTTAGTTACTTATTAGCAGATATTATAAGTCACTGCTATTGTGGATCCCATTTGCAAGTTTTGCACCATTGCAACATTGTTATCCATACAATTACTTTCATATCGACATTGCGAGAATATTCAACTTTCTAGCAATATACAAGTGTCCATCAGCTATCCAATTTTAAAGGTTGTGGTTTTTTTTCCCCACTTTATTCACTTCAGTCTCATTTAGTGTTTGTGTGTTTGTTTTACCAATTGGGACCTAATAAACTAATTATTTTATTTACTTTATCCTCTTTATGACTAGATCTTTGATCTCTGTAGCTCGTTGTGTTGAACATTTATTCTTTTTTGGGTAATCTTATTGGTATCGTGACCTAATATTTTGGGGGTCTGGTCCCCCTGTTGCCCCCCTGTTGTTCCTCATTGATATTAACATTAGGTGGTTTATAACATATCCCAACCAATAATTGATTTCCCTTCTTTTGCCCCAAGCAGATATTTGCCCATAAAGCTTCTATATTTTCACTTTCTACTTTCTTAAGATTTGGCTTTAACTCATGGTTGACATACAAACATACCCCACCACCTTTCCTGTTTTGTCTACCCTTCCTACGTTGTGTGTACCCATGTAAGTTAACTGCCTAGTCATGTGTCTCATCTCACAATTTTTCAGTTATGCCTATTATGTCATATTGTTTAGTGTATGCTATTGCCTCTAGTTCCCCCATTTTGTTATTTAGGATCCTTGCATTAGTAAGCATACATGTAATATTATCATGAGTCAATTGTACTTTTTGTGAATTTTTATCAATATTACATACCTCCGCTGTTCTGAGCTTGCCCCTCCCCCATCACCACTCCCCTTATACTGAGATAAAGCCCATCTCCTTTCTATCCTATGTCCATTTTTTAGATTGCTATGACCCTCCCGCCCCCACTACTAGTTTAAAATCTCCTCCAACCCTCTAGCAATCCTGTCCCCCAGCACTGCAGATCCTAAGAAAAAACATAAGAAGCTTATGTTTTTAAGTAGACAAAATATAGAGTATAGGTGCTCACTATGTACTTAAAATGAATGCTGCAGTTTATCATACAAGAATTCCCCAACCTTGTGAAAATATAAAGTAGATAAAAACAAACATTAGATAATCCCCTCCTTAAAACCTTTAGATGTAATTACAAATAAGAAGTATATACATACATATATCAACAAGGACTTTTTTGTTTAGTTGTTGTAGATATCTCAAATAGGAAATGAGAGAACAGATAATAATAGTGCAATATGTTTTTACATTTTTTTTGTAATAACACTTTGTAACAAAGGCACACTCACACTTTTGAGAGCTACTAAGAGCTCTGCTGTTATTAGTGTGGACAGTACAATCCCCGTCTCAGGATGTATGCTCAACAGTGGTGATGGTAATTCTTCAATAAAGTGCAGTATGTGGAGACATTAACGAAAATATCCAATAGCGTAATATGTACAGTAAAGCTCAAAATAGAGTAACGGTAGGTATTCTACTTACATGCGGTAGAGCATGTACCTAATCTGGTATGATGGAGCTTTGGTGTTATTAATCCTACCTTGGATATGTAGAACCAAAGGGTTGGAGAAAACCAGGAAGCCAAAAGGAACAAAGTAAATTCCAAATATATTGAAATTACAAGGATAAACTCTATTCCAATAACAAAATAATAAACAAGCAGAAAAAATATAGTAGTATATTAAAAGCAAACCAAGTCGGTTATAAACACACTTTATGCATTTCACTGTGGGGGTTTCCTTCAGAAGTGTGATATCCATTTAGTCTGTTTATATAAGCAAAGTCTTTACATGCATGGTTTTACCAAGTGTTGAGAAAGGTTTCTCATTGGTTTCCTAGAATACTTCTGGTTTTTGGACATAAACCAGGAGTGACGTACTGTATATACTCGAGTATAAGCTGACCCGATTATAAGCCGAGGGACCTAATTTTACCACAAAAAAACTGGGAAATGCAGCAGGGTGGGAAATGCAGCAGCTACTGGTAAATTTCTAAATAAAATTAGATCCCAATAAAATTACATTAATTAAATATTTATTTACAGTATGTGTATATAATGAATGCAGAGTGTGTGTGTTTGTGTAGTGTGTGTATATAATGAATGCAGAGTGTGTGTGTTTGTGTAGTGTGTGTATCTAATGAATGCAGAGTTTGTGTTTGTGTAGTGTGTGTATATAATGAATGCAGAGTGTTTGTGTAGTGTGTGTATATAATGAATGCAGTGTGTGTGTGTTTGTGTAGTGTGTATATAATGAATGCGGAGTGTGTCTGTTTGTATGAATGCAGTGTGTATATGATGCAGAGTGTGTGTGTGTGGAGTTAAACAGTTAATCATTAACTTCTTGTCTGGGCTATGGAACTCATATTGTAGTGGGCAGCAAGCAACTGTAGATAAAGCCTGTTGGCCTATGTATGTGAGTCGTGACCACCGTATCAATCAATGCACACTGGCATATGAGTGTTCTGAAGTAGACTTAATACAAAACTAACTACATGGATAGTCATCAGAAAAGGAGTTAGAAAATTAACGTAAATATGTAGTGTGTTACTGGAGTGGGCAGCCCGGTGAGTGCTATGTATAGGAAAGAGAAGGTGGTGGAGATGGAGCTACCCTAAGTAGATATGTAGTGTTCTGGATCGTGTTCCGAGATCCCGTGGTGAACTCAGCCCGTTTCCTCTAAAGGTAGGGCACTGTCCCCTGTAACAAGCTTGCTCGTTAGGTTACCGTGCTGTGGGAGTGAGCTGGTTGGCGGGTATGGTCCCTTGGTGGTGGTGGGGTCGTGCAGGTTAGTGTTCCCCCGTCAAGTCAAGAGCGGACTTGTGGCTGTCAATGCCGGTAGTACTCCGGTTGTACTCCAGTGGGGGAAGTGGGGGGAGGGGTGGGAAGTATTAGTCTCTGTGTGGTCACAGAGCTCCTGGCAGGTGCCTGAGTGTTTAATTTATTAATTTAATATTTCATTTTTTTAGCCCCCCCCCTCCCTGCTTCTTACTTGGCCAGGGAAGGGGGCTATGTAAATCCTTGGTGGTCCAGTGGCATTGGATGTTCAGTGGGGGGGCCGGGAGCAAGCTGTTTCTTACTTTTACAGCAGCTCCGGTCACCTCCGTTCAGCTAACCCAGTCAGCTCACAGTGTAAGTCTTGCGGTCTGCGTGCCGCGCGGAGCGTTGCCATGGTAACCTGTTGCAACACTCTGACGGCCTTGGGTCTCGCAAGACTTACACTGTGAGCTGAACGGAGGTGACCGGAGCTGCTGTAAAGGTAACAGCTTGCTCTCGGCACCCAACAGGAACGCCGGGCTTGTAATGAGCCCAGCCGTCCTTGTCTATATTATGGAAATGTAAGTTGCCATAATACAGACACTGACTCGAGTATAAGCCGAGTGGGGCTTTTTCAGCACCAAAAATGTGCCAAAAAACTCGGCTTATACTCGAGTATATACGGTAGTTGGTTTCGAAATCTGCAATTGGTACATCTAGCAAACTTATGTAGATTAGTGGGTTTTTTGTTACAAAGTGTTATTTAAAAACTTTTTAAAAAACATATTGCACTATTATCTGTTATCTCCTTTTCTCTTTGATATATCTACAAGAAATAAACAAAACAGACCTTGTTGATATATGCATGTATATACCTCTTATTTGTGGTTACAAGTAAAGTTTTTACTGTGCGGATTATGTATTGTTTGTTTTTATCTACTTTATGTTTTTACATCCTTTAGGTTTGAATCCTCCTTCCAGGAGAGGGTCTTCCTGTATTAAACGCTCAATTTGTTACTCATTGCTGTAAAAAGGAAAGCAAAACATACCATACAAGTAAATAATGATTTCCACATGTACAATCTGCATTAACCCCTTAAGGACTGAGCCAAATGTACATGTAATGTAATGTTGTGATCAAAGCAAAACGTAAACAAAAACTTGAATTTGCGCTATATGTCTGTTCAGGCGTAATTCGCCTCTTTCATATTATGTGCACCCACAATTATTATATATAATTTTATTCAGGGGAAACAGGGCTTTCATTTAACATCAAATATTTAGGTATAAAACATAATTTAATATGAATAACATATTAAAAAATGGGAGAAAATTATTTAAAAAAAATATTTAGTTCTACGTGACATTCTAACTGTGAATGTCATAATACTTTTTGCTTTTACTGCAATAAAGTACACATATTTGTATTCAGCGATGTCTCACGTGTAAAACAGTAAGCCCTATGTACAGGTTTTATGGTGTTTTGGGAAGTTACAGGGTCAAATATAGCATGTTACATTTTTCAGTTTTTTCACATTGAAATTCGCCAGATTGATTACGTTGCCTTTGAGACCGTATGGTAGCCCAGGAATGAGAATTACCCCATGATGGCATACCATTTGCGAAAGTAGACAACCCAAGGTATTGCAAATGGGGTATGTCCAGTCTTTTTTAGTAGCCACTTGGTCACAAACACTGGCCAAAGTTAGTGTTAGTATTTGTTTGTGTGTAAAAAAAATGCAAAAAACTAATTTGAATGCCAATTTTGTATAAAAACTGAAAAGCAAACCTTATATTTGACTCTGTAACTTTTGAAAACACCATAAAACCTGTACATGAGGGGTACTGTTATACTCAGGAGAGTTCGCTGAACACAAATATTAGTGTTTCAAAACAGTAAAACGTATCACAACAATTATATAAGTGCCATTTGTGTGTGGAAAATGCAAAGAATTTCACCGTCACTGACGATGATATCATTGTAATACATTTTACTGTTTTGAAACACTAATATTTGTGTTCAACGAAATCTTCTGAGTAAAACAGTGTACAGGTTTTATGGTGTCTTGGAAAGTTACAGGGTTAAATAAAGTGCTAGCAAATTAAATTCCGTGGACTTTTGACCTGGGTTGTCAGGCAGGTCCCGTAAATTGTAATTAATAAAATTACCTAATTATGTAAAATTATTACATATACACATATATATATATATATAGTGACAAAAGTACTCCTTTCCCTTGGTACCTTGTCCTGGGATTGGAGTGTTACACACAGTCTTTTCAGGCTTTAGAGACACTTCACATGCTGGATGAGGTAAAAGGACTTGCTCTTTTTATTGTGGTTCCAAAATAAATGCACAGTAAGGTATAAAAGGTTGTAACAAAATATATACAAACAAAATCCTTGCTCTTCTGAGCACTAACTAAACAAAATAATTAGCTAACTGGGTTGGATGGCTTATCCATTTCCCAACATAAACAACAACCTTACTGTTTCAGGGTTTTTCAGCTCTCTGTTTCCACTTACAGAAATCAAACACAATCTCTCTCTTCCTTTGGCAGGGGAGTACTTAATAGCACTTGTAATTAACAATTCTTTTCAGGTGAGGTAAATTAGGATTGAAACTCTGGAACTGGACTTCTCACAGGTAGGTTCCAACCAACTTCCAAAATGTGGAATGTAGCACTGGCCCACCCTACTCTCCAAGTGCTCCACCCCAGGGACTAAATATACACATATTTAAAGTGCAATATTCATTTTAACAGAACACATTTCCCTGTGGCTAATTACACAAAGTAGGAACCTAGCAAAATCTGGGGAGGTATATAGATTCCCTCCCACACAATTCCTTGCTTTCGGTCACACATCCTCCCCCCCAGCTCACACCTATTGGGTCGAGCGACCATGAACATTAGCGAGTGCATCCGCGAAAGACCATCTGCATTTCCCTGTTTACACCCAGCCCTATGGAAAAATTATAGGGTTGCAAGCTAAGGAACCAGCGGGTTACTCTACTATTTTTCTCCCTGTTTTGGCTCATCCAAGTAAGGGGTGCATGGTTTGTCACTAGTCTGAATTTTCGTGTCTAGTGCCCACTTTATAGCCAGACACTCCTTCTCTACAATGGAATAGTTTCTTTCCTGGGACTGGGAAGAATACCTCTTTATTTAATCTAATAAACTCCTTAACTTCCCTTGTCTGGTGTATTGACAGGGTCTCTGAGATATTTACTTCGGGGTCAATATTACACTTATCAGGGAAGGTTGAAGTCTCTGTAGTAACAAGAACTTCCCTTTCTTTCCATGGTTTTAGCAAATTGACATGGTATAATTGCACTTCCTTTCTTCTACCTGGTTGCCTTACTTTATAATTTACCTCTCCCACTCTTTCAATAATCTCATATGGCCCATGCCAAGTTGCCAGGAATTTGTTCTCTACTGTGGGAACCAGGACTAATACTCTGTCTCCTGGTTGAAATACTCGAATTCTAACATTCTTATTATAGCTATTCTGCTGATTTTGTTGAGCCTTTTGCATGTGTTCTCTGACTATTGGCATAATGGCTTTAATACGTTCCTGTATCTGAGTTATGTGTTCTATTACTCTGCGATGTGTGTTAGCTTCTTGTTCCCAAGTTTCCTTTGCTATGTCAAGTAATCCCTTGAGGTGTCTGCCATATAATAATTCAAAAAGTGAGAAACCTGTAGAAGCTTGGGGTACTTCTCTAATGGCAAACATTAAATAGGGCAATAGAAAGTCCCAGTTTTTCCCATCTTTATCAGTTACTTTGCGCAGCATAGCTTTTAACATTTTATTAAAGCGCTCAACCAAACCATCGTTTTGTGGGTGATAAACAGAGGTTTTGAGGTGTTTAATGTGAAGGAGCTTGCAGAGTTCCTTTGTAACCTTGGACATGAATGGAGTACCCTGATCTGATAGGATTTCCTTGGGAATCCCAACCCGGCTAAACATCATCATTAATTCTTTAGCAATGGACTTTGCTGAGGTTGTATGCATAGGTATTGCCTCAGGGTAATGGGTAGCATAGTCTAGTACTACTAATATATACTAATGCCCCCTAGTGGATTTTACCAGAGGACCCACAAAATCCATAGCAATACGTTCAAAAGGCACTTCAATAACAGGCAAGGGTACTAAAGGGCTACGATAAGCCGTAAAGGGCGCAGTGACCTGACATTCAGGGCATGACGAACAGTAGTTTTTGATAGCTGCGATTACTCCGAGCCAATAAAATCTCCTCAAAACTCACTCTCTTGTTTTGTCAACCCCTAGGAGGCCACCCAAAACATGGCTATGTGCAAGGTTTAACACAGTGCGCCAATAGGCTTGTGGTACTAACAGCTGCTTTGTAATAACTGACTCTTTTCTCAACTCTGTACAACAGATCATTATCCACTTCAAAATAAAAGTAAGTAAGAGAATTCCCTGGATTTACTGGGAATCCATTCCTTATAGAAATATTATTCCTGGCTACCAATAATGTTGGGTCAGATCACTGTGCACTTCTGAAGTTACCAGGCCTAACCTCTACATCAATTAACTCTTTTTCTAGTTCAAAGCTTCTAGAAGATCCCGCATTAGTTTGTTCTGGGTTTTCACCAACTAATGTTTTTAATAGGGGAGTGCTGCATATGGTTAGGTCCATCATCATGATCTCTCTCATCTGCCAGAGTATCTGAAAAAGGAAATTAATTATTCTGTTCACCTGATGGGTTTTCAAAACAGGCCCATAGGTCTAGAAAATGGGGAAAATCCCTTCCAATAATCATCTCATGTGCCAGTTTTGGTACAAGCCCCACTCTGCAGTTTACAGTACCACACTGGGTCTTAACAAGTATATCTGCAGTAGGGTAGTTATGTATATCCCCGTGCACACAAGCAATATCAACTTTTTCAGAGTTAACAATGTGAGTATCCTGTAATAAGGATTGGTCTAGAAGGGTAACCATACTCCCTGAATCTAGCAATGCCTGTATATTTTTTCCCTCCACATTCACGGTACACCCAGGGTGACAATTCAAATAACCATTTTTTTCCGCAGAACATACAACCTGTGAATAAAGTGTAATTCCTTCCCAATTATTACCAAAATTACACTCCATTGGTTCAACATTTTCAGGACAGTCTTTTGCAATATGCCCAAAGTTTCTGCATTTAAAGCATTTTATAACATAATTAGTACTTTTTGATTCCTTTGTGGGCTCTTCCCACCTCCCAAAGTCTTTTTCTCTTTTAACAATGTCTCTTGGGTAATAAACCCCTGTTCTCTCATCAAAAGACCCCCTTTTCCCTGGAACAGTCTTGCCATATTTGCTGGGGCTGTAGGTTTTCTGATTCTTGGGTCTCTCTTGGCCAGGAGGGTGAAGCAGTTCTCCCGCTGCTATATACCATTCAACCAATTGGTCTGCTGTTTGGGGATTGCTCGGACTGACCCACCGACGAAGTCCAATAGGTAAGCCTCTCGGGAATCTTTCCATCACCAGTTGCTCCACAATGCGGCTGGGTGAGTTGATCTCTGGCTGCAACCATTTTCTGACAAGGTGTATCAAGTCAAACATCTGTGAACGAATCGTTTTATCCAGGCTGTAAGTCCACGAATGAAATCTCTGGGCACGGACAGCTGTTGTCACCCCCAGGCGTGCCAGTATTTCTGCTTTCAGCTTCTTGTAGTCACTGGCTTCAGCTGGTACCAGATCATAGTATGCTTTCTGGCATTCACCAGTAAGAAATGGTGCTAGCAGACTTGCCCATTCCACTGCAGGCCAACCTTCTCGCTCAGCGGTTCGCTCAAATGCCATCAGGTAGGCCTCTACATCATCTGTGGATACCATCTTTTGCAAGTAGTGACTCACTCTGATCACCTTTGGACATTGTGGTGATTTTGTGGCATCCCTGGCCAGCCTTTGTGATAGACTCTGGATCTCCTACTGTATGGCACATGTGGCATGCTGCTGCTCCTCTCTGAGCAATTGATGAGCTGCTGCCTGTGCTGCTTCAAGTTGCTTGAATAAAGCATCGGTATTTTCCTTTTGAGCCAGTACAAGCTGCTGCAGTACTGAAATGCTCTCTTGCATTAGTCTTTGCAGTCCTTCTGTTTGTCTCTTGCTGTACAGCAGTGGATTGGAGCAAAGTTTTCATGACATCCTCCATTTTCTTAGCAGTCTCTTTCTCCCAACTTACAGACTTTGCCGCGTGTTGCCCGCATTCTCCACCATATGTGACAAAAGTACTCCTTTCCCTTGGTACCTTGTCCTGGGATTGGGGTGTTACACACAGTCTTTTCAGGCTTTTGAGACACTTCATACGCTGGATGAGGTAAAAGGACTTGCTCTTTTTATTGTGGTTCCAAAATAAATGCACAGTAAGGTATAAAAGGTTGTAACAAAATATATACAAACAAAATCCTTGCTCTTCTGAGCACTAACTTAACAAAATAATTAGCTAACTGGGTTGGATGGCTTATCCATTTCCCAACATAAACAACAACCTTACTGTTTCAGGGTTTTTCAGCTCTCTGTTTCCACTCACAGAAATCAAACACAATCTCTCTCCTCCTTTGGCAGGGGAGTACTTAATAGCATCTGTAATTAACAATTCTTTTCAGGTGAGGTAAATTAGGATTCAAACTCTGGAACTGGACTTCTCACCTGTAGGTTCCAAGCAACTTCCAAAATGTGGAGTGGAGCACTGGCCCACCCTACTCTCCAAGTGCTCCACCCCAGGGACTAAATATACACATATTTAAAATGCAATATTCATTTTAACAGAACACATTTCCTTGGGGCTAATTACACAAAGTAGGAAATTTGCAAAATCTGGGGAGGTATATAGATTCCCTCCAGCACAATTCCTTGCTTTCGGTCACAGTATATAATTTTGTAAAATTATTTTTATTTATATATAGGTATATATATATATATATATATATATATATATAATGATATATACATATATACTTAGGTATATAGATATATATATATATTATTTCATTCTACGTGTTTTTTGATATCAATATATATATTAATTTTAAAATACAGTTAGAATGAAATTACACATATTTTATTTATTTATTATTTTTTTAATTTTATTTTTTAATGTATTTACATTTATATTTATTTTATATTATATATATATATATATATATATATATATATATATATAATGATCATTTCACCACATGACAGGAGGCTTCATATTTTGCATTAACTTTCTTTACTAACTTCAAAGCAGCAAAGAAAAAACAGTTGAAAGAAAGAACCAATCAGCTTGAGTCAGAGAGTATATAAGTTCCAGCCTAGCCAATCATTTCCTCTTTCTTTGCTGCTCCATCACAAGTCAGGTCAGAGTAATACTTTCTTAACTGTTTTTTGTCTGTGTTAATGTGTTAAAGGTATTATCTACATAGTTTGTCTTTACTGTTATACAGATACTGGGGGGTGGCAAGGGGTCACTTTTGGGGGTACCCCTTTAACGGTTTCACCATTCCGGGGATCCCCTGTTTTACCTCATAGCTACGGGGTAATCTCATCCCCCTCCCCTCCCCATTCCTCGAGTGGCTACGTTCGCCATGTTCATATAGGGCTCACTGCTCTGTTCGTGCACTTCTCCGCACGAATAGAGCAAGCTGGCCCTAGGTTCGCGCGTGCCCATCCAGCAAAGACGCGAATGCTCAATAGCCCAGTGCATTCACACGAACGGACTGGGTTCATATAAGTAATTCAGTCCGTTCACGGCTTCTCCTTCCATAGACGTTCAGCTGCTTGCAAACCCGCGAATGGAGCCGTTCACGAGCTTTACCGAACGATTGTAGGTTTTTCTGTTTGCCTTCGCGGGCTTTTTTCCTTCCTGTTCACCGCAGCGGCTATTTCGTGAGGCTCTTGGGGAAGTCCAACTCTCATCACCACCAGGCTCATACAAGGAGACCTTTGACTGCTGGGAAAAGTGCCTACTGTTGGAGTGTACAAGGTGGGTGTTATAACCCTAGGGAGTGGGACAGCCAGTTAGGTTTTATACCCAGTAACCTGGCTAGTGTAAAAACTGTGGGAGGAGTTAGGGTGGTAAATTTGGCTATAATAAGAATAATAACAATAATATATATGTGAGATAACATTAAGTGGTCTTGCTATGCAAAAACACTTAATAACAAAGCAATAGCCCACACCTACCCATGAAACAGCTTTTGAGTCAATTGTCCAAATATCTTTGGTCTCTTGAAAAAGAGAGGGCTACATATTAAAAAGCTGTAATTCCTAAACCCTTTCTCCAATTTTGTATGTGAATAACCTTAGATTAAAGATTATAGACTGCATTTTAAACACCTATTCATTATAGAGCTACCAAAATAACAAAACTTCAGTGCAAACTTCAAATATATTCAGACATAACAGTGTATGTATATATATATATATATATATATATATATATATATATATATATACACACACACACACAATGTCTGTCCAGAAAGTACATGAAAATATGAAAAATAGAGACATTTAAGATGCAAGATACAAGAAAACATTGTACATAGATAGGACAATGACGCCTTAGTAAACTTCAAAGTAGACACCTTGGGACCTCACACAGTTCTCCCAACGTATCTTCCACTGTTCAAAAAACTCTGGAAAATACTTTGTTGGAATCACCATCAGATGTCTCATCATATTTATCTGAAACTCAGAGATGGTCTGAAATCTCTTCCCTTTTAAAGGTGATCTTTGTTTTGGGAAAAGTCAGAAGTCACAGGGTGCCAAATATGGACTGTAGGGGGGCTGAGTCACCTGGGTGATTTTATTTGCACTGCACTCATTGCATCTTCCCTGAAAGCCTTCTGAATCACCTGAATAGTTTCTGTGGAGGAATGTTCAAGCTTAATTCAAAATTTGATGCAGTTTTGTTGCTCTTCTCGCTCAGTCACGTTGCTCTTCTCACTCAGTCATTGAATGCGATGGCCACACCGTACACATGCTCACTTAACAGCGTCTAGCACCCCACTGACTAGTACAGTGCAGTCGTCATTTGTTCAGGCATGCACATTCCAGTCCACTCTCCTTGGCTTCCAGGCTACATAAATGTTGCCCAAACCCTTCTCGTTATATTAACAATGGCTGGATACTTTCTGGACAGATCTCATATATGTATAATATATATTATATATATATATATATATATATATACACACACACACACACACACACACGATACCAGTAGAGAGCACTCAGGAGTATTTCAAGGTAAATTTCATCGGTTGCTTTATTGAGCAATTACAAATTCACACAACGTTCCGGTCGACGTTTCAGTCTGTAGAAGAACTGGAACGTTGTGTGAATTTGTAATTGCTCAATAAAGCAACAGATTAAATTTACATTGAAAGACTCCTGAGTGCTCTCTACTGGTATCGTGTACAATTTTGTTGGAGACAGCACCGGAGCATTAAAAGACCGGGGGCGTTGAGTGCTGGGACCTGGGACGTATATATATATATATATATATATATATATATATATACACACACACACACACACACACACACACACACACACACACACAGTTAGACATGGAAATATATGGATATATTGTGTAATGTGTTATGACTGTAGAAAAAGTGCCCTACCCTTTTTAAAGATCAGTAGCTGCCACTGTTTCTACCCACACAAGAATAAACAAAACAAAAAACTATTATTATAATAATAATAATAATAATAAAACCCCACCTTATCATTAGCTACAATTGCTGCAATTTCCGATTAAGAGACTATTAGCATTTGCTTGAGTAAAATACTGTCTATTACTTACGTGCAAGCTCAATTATGTCTTTTGGTTCCGCGCAACAGTCTAAGGAGTCAAAAGAAATGTAAATATTCATATTAATATTTAAATTGACTAAATATAGTTTCTGTGTTTAAACAACCATAATTCCCTAGGAAGCAATGATTACAAAATAAGTATGAATATGTTATAATTGACTTAACTTTGTTTAAAGTTTAATTATATTCACTATCACACATCACAGGCTGGTTTCCCTGTAACAGTGTTTAACATATTGGGCTCAAGGTCAGATTTGCTATAAGGCCACCACAGTCATGGCGTTGGTGCAGCAGGCAGGAGAGGAGCAGCATGGCTGGTAGGGAAGTCAAATATCTCCCACCCCAGCCAGCGCACTCTCCTACAATAAGGCCAAGTCAACAGGGAAATCTTTTCCTATTCCTACTCGATCTCTCTCCCTCTATTGAATCAAAGAATTGCCGTGGCAATGCTCTGAAACACTCGTTCAGTGCTGGCTGGAAGTAAATGTCTAAAACAGGGGGTGCAGATAGCAACATCTCCCACTGGACCACCAGGGATCATGATTCCCCTTCCCTGGCCCAAGGTAAGTCTTCGGGAGGGGGGAGCAAACTTTATTTTATTTTTTTTTCAGTTTATTTTTCCCCCCCAATACAAACCCTCAGTTACTATCCCCTCACTACAGCCACTACCTACCCTTACTATAACCCCACTATCGCACCCACTATTTCCATTATCCCCCAACTACAGCTCCTATACCCTCTACATTCACTAACCCTCACTGTAGCCACTATGACACCCACCTTAGCCGATATGTGAGGATATTTATGGTTGTGACAAATATTACAAATAATTTCTAAAATAAAAATAATTTGATAATTTTTATTACATCAAAAAATTATATATTGGCACTGTTCCCTTTGATTTAAAGTGAAGAGTTACCCCCTATTTTAACTCTTATAGACCCTGGCGTACGTTATTAGAGATTTTGTATTTCACAAATCAAGCACAAATGAATATAAAAATATAATTTATTGTGACAAATAATTATTATTAATAATAATAATAATAATAATATGTAACATGCGTGACAATAGTCAGTGAATATTTAGGTATAAAATAAGTATACAATATGGCAGCAGTTATGACACAATTACAGATTGTTCAATAGCAACAGTTATATCCACATAGATACAATTTTCAACAAGATCTCCTCAACTACTGGGGGACAGCACCTCTGACCCCAATGGTGCAGATGGAACCACGAACGGCCGGTCCAGATCCCCAACCAACCCCACAGGAATGCCAGGAGGAGGAGGTAAGCGATCCCTCCTCTCCACAGCAGATTCCCAACTCGATCTTGAGGATAGTGGATGAGACTGCAATACCCACTGACCCCCTTCTAGCAGAAGATATGTGGCGAGAACCTCACCATTGGTTCTTGGAGGGGCCTGTTTGCCAGTCTCCTGCCTCAGGACTATGTTCATAAAATACCTCGTTCGTGCCTTTTTGCTATTCTGTTTGGTAGATTGCATTCCCGTCCTATTCTAACATTGTCCTGTTCGACCACCGAACAACCGCATGAACCAGGGACCACCCGGGAGCTTGTTAACACCTATTAACAACTTGGAACGGTTCTCACGCAGTGTTCTAATTGTTTGTCTGGGTGGCCGCAATTCCTATGGACAACCACGAGGTGGCGGCCATCGCGTTCGCATGAACACAGGCAGCGGTGTTTGGGCATGAATCTCATGGAACTAAAATCGAACACAGAAACTCCCAAACACCACTGGACTTTTATCATCGCCTGCGCTCGGTTCTATACAATTTAGAAGGGCACTGTTAGGTGAAATTGTTCGTCTGGCTGAGGGGAACAAGCTCCAGGATAAGAACATTGACTATGTTCAGTAGTTTGCTTGTTTTCCAAACTACCGAACTAGACTGACGGTAAGCCCTTATTCTCTGGAAATGTTTTGGGCATGAGACCATGCGTGTGGTTGGTCAAAAATAAGACTTCCAGGAAATTCCCTGAACTGATATGGGTAATTTTTGGACATGTTGGTAACCCAGATCAGGGCTAACAGGGGATGTAACATTTGTGGGGGTTTTATGTGTTTTAAGATATTTTGGGGGTTTTATAAAAATGTGTGTTTTTCTGCCTGGATATAATTGAGTTAGTACAGTCCATGACTCAATTATCTCCCAGGAGGAGGGATTATCTAATTATGTTTGGAAGTGTCCTGGACCTGAGAGCCAATGTGGTTGTGTAATTGTTTATACTGTGGTTTACTCTCATGTCCAGGGGGGAGTGCCCCTTGCATGGAGAATTGCATATAAGGCCAGTTGTGACTCCTATTAAACAAGTTCTAGCCTACCCTCAACATAGAGTTTCATCTCATGTGTGGAGGGAACAGCTATATCTGCTCCGGGGATTGCTATATCACTATACCCCACTGGGTTATAATCACTTGTTCTTGTAAGAGCAGCCTGCTACACTCTCTGGAGTAGGAGAGATCCTAGTCTTGGGTCCAGGGTGGGTAGGGTGGTGAGACCCCAGCCAATATATACCCTATCTGCTACTGCACCCCCTATCTTCCACTACAGTCTCTACCCCCCCTACTATAGCTCATAA
>OW240914.1:140325539-140404873 GCA_933207985.1 Pelobates cultripes | reverse complement strand
TTGCGTGTGGATTCCTCAATGCCGAGAGCTGTCAGGAACTTGGAGGCTTCATCGGGTGATGTGATTGTTACAAACTGCCTTTTGTAACTGCTATTTTATGTGACAATTTGCCCTGCTTCCCTGGTTTATGGAGAAGCCTCATTGCCAGCTGTCTTCCTCATGACTATGGCCCTGGTGTATATGGCCCTTTAAGAACAGTCTGTGGACACATTGTGACTTTTGTGAACAGTGCCCCTTTAAGACGGTGTCCTCAGACCCTTAAAATACTTTATTCATGGCTTCCTCCCACTTTGTTCGGTAAATGGGGCTTACTGAACCAAATATTACACAGGCGGACCACACAGAAGTGGAAGTGTGCGGCCAATTTACCTCCCAGGCTGAGGGGTTGCTGTAGGTTAATTGCCGACCGCTGGGTGGCCTCCGTTCATGCAATCGAACACATGGCGGCGGCCATCTTTATTCAGTCGAACGCAGTCAGCGGTGTGTGCAGCTAAATCCATGGAACTGAAATCGGCTACATATTTGCACGAACACCGCTGACCTTTACCTTCTCCTCCACTTCGACGCTTAGGCTGGAAACTAAGTCCTGTTCGGCTATTTGAACGCACAGCTATACTTGGCTATTTGCACGAACGGTGCCCCGTTCATGCATTCAAAGTTATTGTTCTGCATAAAATTGACCGACCGCATAGCCCAAATCTATGGAACTGTTTTGGGCAGGAAAGTATGCTTGCAGTCGGTCACAAAGGACATCCCACTTCCGAGTGTTTTACTGTATATTACGTGTTTGATTGGTTGTTCTACAAAACCCTGTGGGTGGTACTTTATGTGTAAAACCTGCATAAAAGAAAGCCCTTTAAAGGAGAACTACTTGACCCTCTAACTCGTAGCCTCGACTCGCGTTTGTAGGGGACCGCTATAATCACTACAAGGATTGCTATGCTCTTCATACTCCCTTAGCTACTGAGCTCTTGTTCCTGATCCTGCTTCGCTCTACAGAAGGAAGAGGTTCACCCACTGGAACCTGGAGCCTGGTCATAGGTCCAGGGTGGATAGCAGACAGCGAGATCCCAGCCCAGCAGCGGCAGTTCGTGGAGTCTGCAGTACTTATGGTGTCTATGGTGCTGATGGTCCTTTGGTGAGCGCTAGGAGCATCCTTTGTACGGTCCAACTTTCAGCTAGCCTGGAGGCAACCATAACAGTGATCTTGTGGTGCACTGTTAAGGCCCTTGAGGTGGGCCACCGGTACAAGATACTTACTTCTTGTAGCCTCCAGGTTATAGGCCACATGGTTTGGCACCAATGCAGGGTAGAGCATGTAAGATCCTGATAGAAAGTCAGTTGATGTGATTTAAAGGCCAGGGGAGTTTTGTCTATTAGAGCATTTATACATTTTTGCTTGTCTGCAAAGGATTGAAATCGAAGGATAATATCTCTGGGGGAGGCCACGGGCGCTCTTGGTGACTTTGCGATTCAGTATACGCCATGCAAGACTATCGACTTTGCCTGTTTGGCAGGTAGTAAAGTAGCCAGCAATCTTCAGAGCAGGTGAGGAAGCTCTTTGGAGGTCATGGTGTCTGATACCACTCTAATCTTTAGGTTCTTACTTCGACTTCTATAGTCGATGGTGTCTACCCTGTGGTTAGTTGTAGTTTGTGAAGACTGCAGTGCATGTACCATATCCTCCAGGGTGGAGAGGCCCTACTTGAGGTCCATCACATCCTCTTCAGGGATTCGTATCCTCTGCGTGACTGCCTGCACCTCTTCCTTCACCAGCGTTATACCTGCATTAAACAGTTTGCGTATACGATCGTATAGATCCGCGATATCTTGTTTAATGGAGGGTGTTGAGGCTGGCGCTACTGTGGGTGCTGGATGGAGTGGGCTTGGTAGGCCTTGCTCGGGGTTAATGGACCTCTTCATGTGACAGGTCCATTGAGGCCTCTTTGTCCGCCTGTTGCGGGGCTTTCGGGATTGGAATGCCCGTTAATAGTTTGCCAATGTCTCTTGTCCCATGGGTTGCTGTGGTCGGAGTCTTTTGCCTCGTGTGACCCATCTCTAATTAATTGACCTGTAGGCATTACCAAGCTTTACTTTTTTCTGCTCCCAACATCAGCAACCTATTTTCTGATATTCTGCAACAAGCATCTGGACATTAATTCTATACCTCATCCTGCTTGTATTTTATGCTTTGATGTTGTATACATCGACGTGCTTTCATTGAATTCTAGGCAACCAATTTGACTCCAGATTGTCTCTGGTAATGGTGTTAGAAAAGTGTGTGTGCCTCCCTGAATGGGTTAAAGATCCAATGACTTGGCCAAACATAGACCATAACCATGATTCAGCAGAGCTCAATTTGATCAATTCTGCACACAAAATATGATTTTTCATCTACATTTTGAGAGAAAAAAAGGTGTATAGGGTTGTTTATGGGCTATCAATAAAAGAACTACCATTGCACCGTAGTAGTTATGGTACAAAGAGTGTCCTTGCACCCCCATATAAGCAGTCAAACTGTTTATGAACAGTTTAACAATTTACCTGTGGTCTGTTAGGTAACAGTGATCCCCTCCATGAGAAGTGGAAGCTCCAGCTAAACCATGCTGAGCAGCGCCAACTCAATGACTGAACTGTGCTGATTCAGTTGATTACTCTCAGCCAAGAAACTATGCCCTACACCACTGGGTTTAGCTCAATGCAGAGAGCTTCCAGCTTCCATGTAGGAGGTGATTGGCACTTGACAGACCCCATGCAAGTTGTCAAACTATTAGCAAATGGTTTGACTACTTACACTGGGGGGGCAGGGTGCTCCTGCAACCATAACCACTAGAGAACTGTGTAGTTGTTATGGTGCTTGGAGCTTTCCTTTAAAATAATAACAGTATGTTTATTATGATTTTACTCAGAAAGTTAAAGGTTAACTCATAATAAATCTTATCAACTAAAACAATCGCTCCACTATTCTACTTTTCTGGACAGAACAAATTAATCACTTACTTTCCTCTTCCTGATCATCTTCTTCCATTTGATTGTATTCTTCTTCATAGGCTGAAGAGAATAATTTGTACATCTGATCATTACCTAGAACTTATTTTAATAGTCTTAACAGGTTAAAGTAAGAAAGATAATTCCTAAAAAAAAAAAAAATGTTTATCTGAAAAATAAAAGAATGTTCAAAATGTTGTTGAGTATGTCAACATTTAAAGCAAACATACTAAACTCTTACTAAAACTAGGTCCACAATAATTGTAATACTTATGGGTCATTTCAACAACACAAATGTTCTTTATTCACTCTTATGCACTGTTTTACAATTATAAAGTTACACAGTAATCTAAATTAAAAACAGACTCATATAGATGAAGTTCAACCTTTTAAATGTCTGCGTTTGCTGTTGATGCAAAAGAAGGCAAAAGATGCAATTAACTATGATTTCCATTAGTGTAACACAAAGGGTAAAAATCCTACACTCTAATGGCAATCAGATTTCTCCTTAGACCAAAAACTCATATTAGCATAATACATGCTTGAATATTCTCTTTTTGAAAAAAGTAGCCAGACTAAAATTAAATATTTTTTCCATTAGGCAGAGAATTCTACATTTTTATTGTTCATACTGTAAAGATCTGTTTCTTGTGCTCCAGGTTAAACTACCTTTGAGTCGTAAAATGCTTACTTGTCCTTGGTACTCTGCTATCCAAGAAAAGGTTATCAGAGAAATGTTTGTTCTTGCCCTGTATGCCAATTGTGATTTAATTATACATTAAACTCCTTTGTTTTGTGCTGTTATTATTTTGTCCATTTTGTTGAGGTGCAATTTGAGGTTTTAAAGAAGGAAAATATGAAACTGGAAAAACATTTAAAGGCAGTCTACATGATTTATAAGGGGAACAGAAGATTTTAGTTATGAAGAAATGCTAGGAAAACTTGAACTTGTATACTTTAGAAAAAAAAAATATGATAACATATTAAACTGCCTTTAACCTTTTTTCCAGTTTCACATTATCCTTCTTTAAAGCCTCAAATTGCACCTCAAGAAATAGACAAAATAACAACAGCATAAAACAAAGGAGTTTAACATGTAAGTAATGAAATCACAATTGTAAAATGCAATTGCAGTAAGTCACGTGAGGTTGTCATATATAGTATATTAGATTTAATATTTAAATTAGTGTTTGTGATACTTGATTTTTTAACCCCACTATATAAGTGTAATGTAAAACAGTTGGACCTACAAAAATTCCAATAATAAGACTAACATACTAGTTCACATGTGATTCCAAATATTATGCTGCTGATGGAGTAAAACCAAGCCTCTAAAAAAACCCCATCATTTTATACTTGTGTTTTTTCATTTTTTTTTTTTTTTAAGGAATGCAAACAACAATTTATTGGCTTCCATTAATTGTGTTATAAGTGTTGGTTGCATATTGAAGCACTAGTTATAATTACTGTTAAGTGTGTGATTTTGTATTTTTAAAACAAACTTAATGATCACTTACATTGATCCTCGCATTGAACTTGCTCTGCATCATTCTCATATTCTTCTGTGTAACCTGAGAAGAAAAATGTTCACTTCCAAGTTACTGTATGCAATCTAAACTTACATAATCATAATCAGACTAATTTTGAACCAGAAATACAAACTTACCATTACCAACATACCTGGAACTCTGGGGCACAGGAAGAGGACATGGTGTATTGGGCTAAATCTGTGTGCAAGTCTGCGTTGTTTAACTGTACAAAAACTACAACTCTGCACAAAACTTTAAAATACTCTGTGTTTTTTTTTTTTTTTTCATTTGAATGTTTATTGCTATTTTCAAAACAGGTGGGGGATACAGAAGAGAAAGAGGCAGGGAAGGGGAGGGGGAAAGGGTGGTATTCACCAGCAAGTATTGTTATACAACGGCAAACATAATCACATGTGGCAGTACGCCTGCTCATACATACAGGGAGTGCAGAATTATTAGGCAAATGAGTATTTTGACCACATCATCCTCTTTATGCATGTTGTCTTACAACAAACTGTATAGGCTCGAAAGCCTACTACCAATTAAGCATATTAGGTGATGTGCATCTCTGTAATGAGAAGGGGTGTGGTCTAATGACATCAACACCCTATATCAGGTGTGCATAATTATTAGGCAACTTCCTTTCCTTTGGCAAAATGGGTCAAAAGAAGGACTTGACAGGCTCAGAAAAGTCAAAAATAGTGAGATATCTTGCAGAGGGATGTAGCACTCTTAAAATTGCAAAGCTTCTGAAGCGTGATCATCGAACAATCAAGCGTTTCATTCAAAATAGTCAACAGGGTCGCAAGAAGCGTGTGGAAAAACCAAGGCGCAAAATAACTGCCCATGAACTGAGAAAAGTCAAGCGTGCAGCTGCCACGATGCCACTTGCCACCAGTTTGGCCATATTTCAGAGCTGCAACATCACTGGAGTGCCCAAAAGCACAAGGTGTGCAATACTCAGAGACATGGCCAAGGTAAGAAAGGCTGAAAGACGACCACCACTGAACAAGACACACAAGCTGAAACGTCAAGACTGGGCCAAGAAATATCTCAAGACTGATTTTTCTAAGGTTTTATGGACTGATGAAATGAGAGTGAGTCTTGATGGGCCAGATGGATGGGCCCGTGGCTGGATTGGTAAAGGGCAGAGAGCTCCAGTCCGACTCAGACGCCAGCAAGGTGGAGGTGGAGTACTGGTTTGGGCTGGTATCATCAAAGATGAGCTTGTGGGGCCTTTTCGGGTTGAGGATGGAGTCAAGCTCAACTCCCAGTCCTACTGCCAGTTCCTGGAAGACACCTTCTTCAAGCAGTGGTACAGGAAGAAGTCTGCAGGACAATGCTCCATCACACGCGTCCAAGTACTCCACAGCGTGGCTGGCAAGAAAGGGTATAAAAGAAGAAAATCTAATGACATGGCCTCCTTGTTCACCTGATCTGAACCCCATTGAGAACCTGTGGTCCATCATCAAATGTGAGATTTACAAGGAGGGAAAACAGTACACCTCTCTGAACAGTGTCTGGGAGGCTGTGGTTGCTGCTGCACGCAATGTTGATGGTGAACAGATCAAAACACTGACAGAATCCATGGATGGCAGGCTTTTGAGTGTCCTTGCAAAGAAAGGTGGCTATATTGGTCACTGATTTGTTTTTGTTTTGTTTTTGAATGTCAGAAATGTATATTTGTGAATGTTGAAATGTTGTATTGGTTTCACTGGTAATAATAAATAATTGAAATGGGTATATATTTGTTTTTTGTTAAGTTGCCTAATATTTATGCACAGTAATAGTCACCTGCACACACAGATATCCCCCTAACATAGCTAAAACTAAAAACAAACTAAAAACTACTTCCAAAAATATTCAGCTTTGATATTAATGAGTTTTTTGGGTTCATTGAGAACATGGTTGTTGTTCAATAATAAAATTAATCCTCAAAAATACAACTTGCCTAATAATTCTGCACTCCCTGTATATCAAACTGCTGTACATTTGTGTGAGTGTCAAGACAAGAAACAACTTCGATAACCCATTGGAACAGTACATTACAATTCATGCTTGGCTAGCCAAGTCCCATCCCTAGGGAGTCTATCCCTCACACCCATTCCCGGCAGTGAGTGAACTAACCCATAAACATAAAATGTATGTGTATTTTGTATGGATTTTCAGTATTGTAGGATGGGTCTACATCTCCATCAGATATGGAGGAAGTCTGCCTTTTCGAGCCCGCATCGCCAGCAATTTGGGGACGTCAAAGGGAACATTTTCTGTAGACTGGTAGGTACCATTTCCCACCTGTAGAGCAATTTATAGTGTTGCTCCAGGTGTGGGGAGGATTTAATAAAACCTTTAGGGCTGGTTATAATGCGGTCCCAAGTTTTCGGGGTGATTTTACTCTGGATGTCGGTTTTCCATTGGAGGGCAATTTTGAATTCAGGGAAGGAGGTGTAGTTAACCCCTTCAGGACGGAGTCAATAGTACACTTTCTGATCAAAACAAAACGTAAACAAAAACTGGAATTTGCGCTAAATGTCTGTCTAACCGTAATTCACCTCTTTCATATTAAATGCACCCACACTTATTATATATCATTTTGTTCAGGAGAAACAGGGCTTTCATTTAATATCAAATATTTTTATATGAAACATAATTTATTATGAATAAAATTTAAAAAAATTTAAATTTTTTTTTTAAATATGTAGTTCCGCCTCACATTTTAACTGTAAATATCATAATACTGTTAGGTATTAGTGCAAAAAAAATGCCCATATTTGTAATCAGTGATGTCTCACGAGTACAACAGTATCCCCCATTAACAGGTTTTATGGTGTTTTGGAAAGTTACAGGGTCAAATATAGAACATTCCATTTTCAAATTGAAATTTGCCAGATTAGTAATGTTACCTTTGAGACGGTGTGGTAGCCCAGGAATGAGAATTACCCCCATAATGGCATACCATTTGAAAAAGTAGACAACCCAAGGTATTGAACGTGGGGTATGTTTAGTCTTTTTTTAGTAGCCACTTAGTCACAAACACTGGCCAAAGTTAGCGTTCATATTTGTTTTTGTGTGAAAAAAGCAAAAAACTAATATTTGGCCAGTGTTTGTGACTAAGTGGCTACTTAAAATGATTGGACATACCCCATTTGCAATACCTTGGGTTGTCTACTTTTGCAAATGGTATGCCATCATGGGGGTAATTCTTATTTCTGGGCTACCATACGGTCTCAAAGGCAACATAACCAATCTGGCAAATTTCAATGTCAAAAAAATGAAATGCAAGCCTTATATGTGACTCTCTAACTTTCCAAAACACAATAAAACCTGTACATGTGGGGTATTGTTATTCTCGGGAGACTTCACTAAACACAAATATTAGTGTTTTAAAACAGTAAAACATATTACAACAATAATATAGTCCATAAAAGTGCAGTTTGTTTGTAAAAAAAAATGCAAAAAAACTCACTTTTACTTAAAATATCATCGTTGTAATACAATTAACCAGTTTGAAACACTAATATTTGAGTTCAGCGAAGTCTCCAGAGTAAAACAGTAACCCTTATGTACAGGTTTTATGGTGTCTTGGAGAGTTACAGGGTCAAATATAGTGCTTGCGAATTAAATTCTCTGCACTTTCTCCCTGTGTTGTCAGGCATGTCAATCAAATTTTAATTAATCAAATCACATAATTATGTTAAAAGATTACTTAAATATACATGTAGAATTTTAATATATATGCATTTATAGGTATTTAAATTCTACGTGTATACTAATGTAATCTCTTATGTAATTATATGTATTTATCTATATATATATATATATATTTGCGGTTATTTGTATTTTATATATAGATAGATATATATAGAATGTCATTCTAAGTGCATTTTGTTACCTATATATATTGTTATTAATATATATATATATATATATATATATATATATATATATATATATATATATATATATATTAATAACAAAATACAGTTAGAATGAAATTGCATATGAATATATAATTTATATTAAATTTTGTTTCAATATTTTATTTATTTTATTATTTTATTTATTTATTATTGTAATTATACGTATATATATATAATATATGTGTATATATCTATTATATATATATAATATATATACATATTATATATATGTAATTTCATTCTAAGTGTATTTGAATATTAATATATATACTAATATTAGTATTAAAATACATTACGTATGACATTAAAAAAAAAAAAAAATATATATATATATATATATATATATAAATACTTTTAATTTATTTTTAATTTAATTTTTTTTTTTTTTACACTTCCCACCAGCAGGGGGACTGTCTGACATTTCAGACAGTCCCCCTGCTGGCAGATCCACAGCCAGCTATAGGGGGCCACGTGATCGCTCTTTGAGAGCGATCACATGGCCCCCGGGGGCGTCATTCGCCGGGGGAGGGCTGCCTGGGCTGTCAGGCAGCCCTCCAGAAGAGGATCACGGCGGAGGTGAGTAGCTGCGATCACCTGGGGCTCAAAGCCGTTACGGCGCTCTATGCCGCCACTACGGCTTTAAAGCCCTTTAAAGCCGCGACGGCATAGAACGCCGTAACGGCGTTATGGGGTTAAGCAACATGGTGTAACACATGGAGATCAACTTACAATGTGGTGGCAACCTGCCCTTCATACAGATTTCTTACCAGGATGAGATGTTGGTTTGAGGGTCTCCCTGTGTTTGGGGGCGTTTTAAATGTTTAGAGACTAAGGATCTCAGTTGCATATAAGAATAATGAGATGTTTGTGGTAAGCCATAGCTCTCAACCAGTTGTTTAAAGCTTAAAAGGATGTTTTCTCTGACAATCTGATGTAGGCGGTTGAGTCCAAACGCAATCCATGGGGCAATGTGGAAGGTAGGTATACAATATGTAAAAAACCCTTCACCCTTAGCGTGTACAACGGATATTTTATTTAATCGAGGGCACCTAGAGGATTATTTAGGTTTACCTCTTCAGTCCGGTTAGATTGCTCCGGAATTAGTAATTATCATTGTGCATTCTTAGCCTGCTATTCTAGAAAGGGAGTCCTGAGAGATTCAACATTGTATCATAGGTTTATCTACTTAGGAGTACGATCTGCCGAGGGTATTCAGGTAGTGGACTATTATTATCCGTGTCGTTATTTCTATCTATCGGATGATCTTTATAACATTGCTATCTCACTGAGCATATGGGAGTGTAAACCTTCGGTAGTTAAAGCGGCACTGTCATGCCGAATCCTGTTTTTTTTTTAACCCCCCTCCGGCCTCCACTATCTCTGACACCCTAGTCACCTCCAAATGCCCCTAAGCCCCCCACATTACCTATTTTGTATTCCTTATTTTCTGCCCCGATCTATATTCAGGGCGCCGCCATCTTTGTGTGGGTAGATGAAGTCCCTGTGGAATACGTCATCTGCCCACACTACACAGACTGTGAGATTCCCACACATGCCCAGTGAAACACCTGGACATGCGAACGGGAATTTCATCTATTCATTCATTCATTCATCAGACAGACGAATGAGTGAATAGAAATGTCAGCCAAACAAACAAACACTGAGTATCAGTGTTCGTTTGTTCGCTCAGTTTATTACAAGGATGGAGCTACCGGCATGCAGCTCCCTCCTTGTAATATGTAAAAATAGAAGCGGCAGGGAACAGTGCTCCCCACCACTTCATAAGCCCCCTAGTGCCCCCCTCACTCTATTGGGGGTCAATATGACCCCCATAATATCATAAGGGAGATTAAAATCTCCCACATGCCCCTACTCGCTAAACCGCGAAAAATATGAACAAGAAGGATATAGAAAGGGGTATAGTTTCCCATACAACAAAAGATCATTTGAGAGAAGAAGAAGTAGATCTCCCTCTAAGAATAGGCAATATAATAAATATGAGAAAAAAAAATAATAAGAGAAAAGGATCAGGATTATAAAGAGCATCAGAAATATAAAGACCCCTATAAACAAGAAAGGACACCACACCGATGGAATAAGAGAAACTATTCCCTCTCCCCTAAAGCTATAAATTACAGAAGCTACAGTCAGGTGGCCCAATACAATACATCATTGAAAATAGGGAATAATGACCAAATAGGGGATGAAAACGAAAGGAGGCAAAGGGATGAAAGATATTCTCCGAAAGTACAAAGAAGTAAACCAGAAAAAGTGAGAGAACAACCACACACATCATCGCAAGAACTCTCTTCCTCTTCTTCTTCTTTTTTTCGGAAGGACCCGACAACAGAGCGGTTGAAACAAACCCGTCAAATCACAATCTGGGAATCGCCAGGCAAGAGACAAAGGTCAGAAGAAAGAGAAGTAGGAAGGGAGGAAGAAAATCACAGGGAGAAGAGAGGGAAGAGGTAAATTTAGAAGGAATCTTCAATTTAACAGGGCAAGAATTACCCGTAGGAGAAATTGAGGTCCTACAGAAAGGATTAAAATTTGCCCCAATGACGGATTTGAAGAAATTCGATTTTTATATTGACATAAATAGATTCATCAGGAAACTCTGTCATAAAAAGTTCTTCCTCGATAAGGAAGACTCCCAGAAAGAGAACGAGATTACAGAATATATACATACAAATCTTAAAAAAAGTCAGATTTCTTCCCTAAGCATCTCATGTCTGATGAGATTAAAACATTCGAAATGATGGTTATGAAAGAAATCAAAAAAATTCAACCACTAAATAAGTACCATCAGAATATGTCTATTCAGGAAAAAAGATCAGTGAAAGAACTACAACAGAATAAAGAAGTAATTATAAAACCAGCAGATAAAGGTAGTAGTTATCCCTAAAACAAATATTTGCAAGAAGCAGAAAGAATTCTCTCAGACCCCGACACATATCAGAAATTAGAAAAGAATCCAATAGAGAGTATTAAAAAGAAATTTGACATTTATATTGAGAAGGGGCTAGAGAAAGGAATTTTGACCACTAAGGAAGCTCAATATCTATCCACTCCTCACCCCAAAACCCCTGTATATTACCACCTCCCAAAAATTCATAAAAATAGAGAGAATCCACCCGGTAGACCTATCATATCGGGGATAGACTCTATCTCATTTGCTACAACCTTTGGTCATTTCTAACCCCGCATATTTGAAAGACACCATCCACATCCTACAATTAATAGAAAAGGTCACTTGGCAAGAAGGAAATTCCCTAGTTACATGTGATGTAACCTCTCTTTATACCATTATACCGCACGAAAAAGGGTTGGAAGCAGTCCAATATTTTTTAAAGAAGAACAATTTTAAAGAGGATCAAATTTTATTCATTTTAGAAGGTATCCGCCTAATTTTAACAAATAACTTTGTTTGGTTTAACTGAACTTTTTATCTACAAATCAGAGGGAATGCGATGGGCACCAAGTTCGCCCCAAGTTATGCCAACTTGTTCATGGCATACTGGGAGGAACAGTTTGTATTCCATGGCCATCCATGGGGGGCGAACTTGGTGTGTTATCGATGTTTTATAGATGATATATTTTTTATTTGGAAAGGTACCCCCACTGATTTGAATGATTTTATGATGTATTTAAATTCAAATGAGTGGAACATCGTTCTAACTTCACAGATTAGTATGGAGAAGATCAATTTTCTGGATTTAGAAATCACTATAGTAGATTCAAAAATTATAACTAAGAATCACTTTAGGGAAGTAGATGCAAATGGATATATCAGGAAGGAGAGTTGCCATCATGCCCCTTGGCTGATAAATGCCCCTAGAGGCCAATTTCTAAGAATTCGATGAAATTGCACACACGATCAAGACTACATTATACAAGCAGATAAAATTAAAATGCAATTTTTATAAAAGGGTTATAAAGAAACCAAATTGCCAAATTGCAGGCAACTTTAGAAGATGTCCTTAAAATTCCTAGAGAGAGTACGCTGATTTATAAGAATAAAAAAGAAAATGCAAAATGGGACAACAAAAGCATACCATTTATATGTAATTTCAATGGTCATAATAAAAAAAAATTAACAAAGTGATAAATAGATATTGGCACATCTTACATGACGACCCAATTATTAAAGACATCCTCCCAGTGAAACCAAAATTTATAGAGGAGCCAGAAACCTAAAGAGCACCTTAGTACAGAGTTATAACAAGGAACCGATATTAGAAAATGGGAATTTCTTTTCTATGGAGAAGGGTTTCTACGGATGCGGGCAATGCCTGGCATGTAGAAACACTAGAAGTAAAAAAAGATATATAAAAAATATGGAACCTTTTATAAATCAGAAATTTGAAATAAAAGATCATCTAACTTGTTACTCAAAGGTAGTAGTATACGTCTTAAAGTGCTCATGTAACTTCTTATATGTGGGGAGAACTATTCGAAACCTACATGTAAGAGTGGCGGAGCAAGTAAGAAATATAAAAAATGGTGTTGAGACAGATAGAGTCTCAAACCATTAAAAAAAAAATCACAATCAAAACCCCGAAGGAATGTTTTTTAGCGCGGTAAAACTTGTAAAAAAAGATTGGAGAGGATTATAACAAGAAAATAGAAAGAGAGGAAATGAAATTTATTTTTAATTTCAACACAATGATACCACATGGGTTGAACAATGATTTTGAATTGTGTCAATTTATGTGCTGAGAAGACTATATTTATTCTTAATTCTTATTATCAATTTTTACCATCTTTTTATTTATGGTTATTGTAATACATGACAACTTTTAAATTTATTGTAATTTTATCCTTATATTTGTATTTTTTAACATCTAGCATTTAAAATTCAATTTTTCATCCTATTCTCTTTCTACATTATACATAAATTAAGCTAACTCTATAGAATGAATGATATATCTATATATCCTTTAGCTGAAAACACTGGCAGCTATCTATTACTACTTCAACACCATTAAGGATATTACATTACCATATGCCTGTTATTACCATATGCATGAAAGCAAGTGAATGATAATTTGCAATCATGTACACATTAAGCCCTAACACTGAACCCCTTCAGGCATTTGTTGGAAATTTGCTCAAGCCAATCAAATTCCAAGCGCATTCGGTTTTAGTAAATGTGAGAAATGCTATTGCAGTTGGAATTTGGTCATTTTCATGTATAGTGAAATAATCTGATAGGCTTCAAATGAGCCCTTTCACCACTGAGGCCCATCCAGTTTCAACATATTGCCAACTTCTAGGCTGTGCTTTAATAATTTTGGCTATGGTTTTTCAGATTATTTCTTATTCTTGGATAAAATTACAATGATTTAATATTTAAACTTTTTTTGATATTTTAATATTTTTAGAAATCATTTGAAAAGCTTATCCAAAAAAAAAAAAAACACATAATGTGACAACAGTAGTTATTTGAAGTTAAAAAAATGTTCCAGATACATATGCTAAGGTGTAATCTGGTCATATTTTATGTTGAAAAAGTTTTAACTGTGAAAGTTTAAAAAAATAGCAAAAAACATCCCTATAGAGATTCTGAAATAGAATAAAGAGGAAATATATATAGTCATAGTATTAATATTCTTTTTTTTTTTTTTTACAATCTTTATTTTATTTTGTGGAATATGAGCAAACACTAAATCAATAGTGACATAAAAAAAGAAGTAGTCATAATAATATAACACTAACTTTCTAAAACAATAAATGACTAGTCTCCCCCCAAAAATACATATATTTACTGGTTATCTAAAAGTTTATCAACCATACACAAAAGTATAGGATACATTGAAAATTACACTGGATGCAGTAGAAAAAAGATTGAAGTAGTGTTACATATGTTTTTTTTTTTGTTTTTTTTTGCGGAATGAAATCTGACCTTTTAGCAGTTTCAATATTAAAAGCATAACCAAAGCAATGAGTTAAACATTTCAAAATAGCCATAGTACCACAGCTGGTGCTGGGACAAAATAGCACCACACATTGTAATGCAGGTATAACCCTTAATTAACACAATAGTTCTAACCTTGAAAATGTGAACACTTATATGTACGTAGTGAGCATTGGACAGCATTCCCTTCATCCCCCATATCCATAACTTATCCCTTCAAATAACGACAGACAACTTCTTGGAGAAAACAGGCCACAGCATTTATTAACACAACCAAATACTATATAACTCCTTTAATGTATAACAAAATAATAAATATCATAAATTAACATAAAAATTTGCATATAGTAATACAGTAACAGAAGAAACCGTCCTTGGTTTCCCCAACTTCTCCAAGGCTCTCACCTCCCCCCCTCGGCATAATAAAAACCTCTTCCTTTTCAGGGCTCCCCACCAGCCAGTTTTCCGCTCGGTGGGGCCCAACCATAATGCTCCCCACCGGTCGACTTACAACTCAGTGGGGACACGTCCAACCTGGTACCGCCTCCAGGTTCACCATAAGAGACGGGGAGGATGAGACCCGGCCATTATCCCTTTTTCATTTAATCTACCAAACCATCCCTTATTTGGCAAGGACACACCCCCGCCACAACCCTGCTGTTTTAAGCCTAAAATCAGCGGGTGACCCCAAACAAACCAACCATGGCCTGTTCCACCGTCTCTCAAATGGCCAGATTAAAACGGACGAGCCTGACCACAGTCAAATGAACCCCATCCGGCTGCAACAAATCTGCCGCCTCCTTCTCAATACCCTATGAAATGGGTATCCCCCAAACCCCTATAACGAACCGCGAAACCCAACAGCTGAACCCTTCGCGGCAGCACTCCAACGCACTCTGGCTGTGTGCTTGCCGTCAATAGTTCCTCGCCACAACCTCCGACCACACTATGCAAAAAAAACCCCACCTGAAAATGACATAAGGATCTGGGACAAGTGCCGCTTCCCTATGTCCACCAAGTCTCCAAGCGGCACCGTCCCTAGGTCAGTACCCCCCAGGGGGAATGACCAGAACCAATGACACCCCTACCCCCCCCCGCCAGCGAGAGAACCTGACCACTTCCGGGAGGAGCCAGACCTACTTCATGCCCCCCGGCACTGAACCACCGAACCTCCACCATCGAGTGCTCAATCATCCGCCCCGAGAAGGAAAAAACAATCAACGGAGCAAACCAGCGTCCCGCACACAGGAACAAATCTCCTAGAGTCCCACCTTCCTATCCTCCGCACATCCCAATTCGGCATACCCAGCCGAGAGGCCTCCGTTGCAGCGCCAGTGCAGAAAGAATGAACGCCAAACAAATTGAAAATGGGAGAGGAAGTTCCCCTCCTTGTATACCATGAGCGTGCCAGCCAGGGAGCGCCGTACCGCAGACTCCCTGAGCGCCTTGACCAGACAGGTGTCCAATCCTGGGACCGCTGTCAGCGGGACCCACCTGCCCTTACCGAGGATATCGGTCTTGTATGGACGAGTCTTGAAGGATACCAGGTCCTGACCATCCTGGACATCCGCAAACAGAATCCTCCCCTACCGGCTGACTAGTTCAGACCCACCAATACACCAATACTCATGGCCCCAAAGAAAGGAAGAAATGGCGAGGCATACCTCTGGGAGCACCTGGCACAAATGTGCCCATAGGGCCCCCAAAACCGGCCTCTTTGGCTCCACAGAAACCGTCCCCTGCATGGGCCCTACACCACATGCCATACCAGAAACTCTGTGGTGACATCCACTAACCCTGGGACTTAACCAGAAAACTAAACTGGACACGCGAGGACACCCTGGAGGGCGACATATCGGCCGAAACCCAACGCTCCAGCAGTCACAACAGACCTTGTAACGAGCAGGTGAACCCGCAAATACACCCACCTCTGACTCCCACTCCTGCCATTCCACCCATACCCTGGAGTACTTTGGCCCAAGAGGAACTGGACCTACAAGACACGTAAGAAAAGGGCATCAGAGCACCAGGCGCTGGAGCAGGAGAAGTACCGAAAGAGTACCGAGAGCTGGCTAATTGCCTGGACAACCCAGAGGTTGGCACAATGAATAACAACCCGACGGTCCTGTAGCTCCCTACCCCATAAATCCAATACCACCACAATGGGAAAGCTCCAGGAAGGCAAGATTCCTAGTCAAGCCAGAGGCGGACCAAGCCATCGACCATGTCAGCACACCAGCGCGATCCCAGAATCGCCCCAACCAGATAGAGCCAGCCACGTCTATATAGAGGGGCAAGTCCAAACTGGACATCTCTGGCACCTGCCAAGATGACCTTCCAATATACTCGGTAGGGAAGGAAACCCAGACCTCCAGGTCAACCTGCAATCACTTTTGTGAGCCAGATAAAATGCCGCTGTCCCGGTAGTCGCGGCCACCAGGCACCTGCGGGACAATTGCCCCATCAGCCTGATCCGGCAGTTGAAGGTCAACCTCCCTAACAGGGACTGCAGCTTGCACAGCTGCACCCTCCTCAGACCCCCTGGCCATCGCCACACCCTCTCAACCTTATCCAGCGGCAGCCAGCACTTCATGGCCACAGAGTCAATTTTGATACCCAAGGAGCTAAGGCACGTCATTGGGCCCCACTGTCTTATCGTGCTCTAAGAGGACCCTAACGCATCCGAAAACTCGCTGCACCGAGTCGAACAAGAGTCGACAAGTTAGCGAAGGCCAACACACAAAAGCCATCAAGGTAACGCAGCAATGAGCCAATCCTTGCCTCCTGCCGCACCACCAGTCAGGAAAGCGCTGACGCACTCAACTTAAAAGCAGGATATGAACAACCCATGGGGAAGCACGTATCCACATAATACCGTCCACAAACACACCACCCAGGAGGTGATGACAATCCATATGAACTGGCGATGTTGGCCTTCGCCAGCAAAGCCCCAGGGCCCACTGCCCTGACCGTGCATACCGCAGCTTCGAAGGATGCGTCGGATGCCCGACACCGACATCTTTCACCGAAACCCCTTGAGGGTAGGGCAAATGATGAATCAGCTGAAACTCCCCTGCCTCCTACTTGGGCACCAGGCCCAAGGGGGACCTGCAACTTGGGGAGCGATGGGGCCTCAACTGACCCTGCGATCCGCCCCAAAGCTACCTCCTGCAGGAGCTTATCCCGCACCATCTGCGGGAAGTCGAGCACCGACTTAGAAACCTAAACATAGAATGTGACGGCAGATAAGGACCATTCGGCCCATCCAGTCTGACCAATTTTCAAACTACTGTCATTAGTCCCTGGCCTTATCTTATAGGTAGGACAGCCTTAGGCATATCTCACACCCGCTTAAACTCCTGTACTGTGTTAACCTCTACCACTTCAGCTGGAAGGCTATTCCATGCATCCACTACCCTTTTGGTAACGTAATACATCCGGGTATTATTGTGAAACCTTCGCCCCTCTAATTTAAGACTATGTACTCTTATTGTGGAAGTTTTAATTATTTTAAACATAGTCTCCTCCCTACTGCGTAGATTTCCTTTTGAGTATGTAAATGTTTATATCATATCTCCCCTGTCTCGACTTTTCACCAAGCTATACATGTGAAGTTCCTTTAACCTTTTATTCAAGGTCCGCACCACCCCAAAGCCGGGCGCTCCGAGAAGGGGATCCCGAAGCCTCGGGTGACCCCCTCCAGCAGGTGCCCCACAGCCTGCCGATTCCAGTAGCGGTCGAGCCATGGGCGCATCGCGCTTACGAGCACAGGCGTCGCCGCCCTGCGCCCCCAAGTCCCCTTTTTCACCGGACTTACCCCTCTTGAAACAGCAGGAGGCAGAGTGAGCCCCCACCACGATGGGAGCATTTGAGCTTAAAGCAGCACGACCGTTGCTGCGAGGCCGCAGGGGTGGAGCCGCCCCCCCAGGAAAGGAGGACAAACCCCCTTTATGCGCCGCCGGCCAGGTTACGATGGAGAGCCAGGGGCCAATGTCCATCTGATCCCACGCTACAGAGGGGGGGGGGGCAAGGAGGAGAGGGGGACAATAAAGAAAGAGGGTGGAACAAAAAGAAAAGGGGACACAACAAAGAAAGGGGGGGGGGGGTACCATAAAAAAGAGGAGGAAGCAATAATAGAAGAGGGAGACACCATTCTGAAAGGCGGGGGAACAATAATGAAAAAGGGGGACACACAGAAAGATGGGGAGAAACATTGGAAGGGGGGGGGCCCGCGAACCCTGCCCGAGCAAAAGAGGGAGGGGAGGGCCGGACAAGGAGACCCCCTGGAGACCATGAGGAAACCCTCCCCAGCCGGCGGCAGCGGCCAAGAGCCACCCCGCGTGCACCGCACTTACCACTGCCAGCTGAGAGGGGAGGACCCCGGGCGGCATCCCACACGCCGCCCGGGTCGATTGCCGTGCGTCTGAGGGGGAGGGCACGGTCCACAGCAGATGCCGCCGCCCGGACACCAGGGCGGTGGAAGGACTGGGCACGGAGCAGGCCGCGCGCCATGTGGCCCAGATCCTATACCGGGCCCGAGGAGGAGAGCTGGGGTCAGGCGAGCCAGAGGGCGGGAGCCCAGGGAGGGAGACACAGGGGGAGCCAGACCGCTGGGGAGGGGAACCTCACCGCCAGGCTGCTGGGGAAGGAGGAGGCCACCGTCTGCAGCAGCACCAGTACCAGCCCTGAGGCACACAGGATGGCTGTAACATCCATGATCCAGCATCCAGGACCCACAGGCAGAAAATCCAGCAATAGGAGGAGGCAGAGAAACTTGTTGCTGGCTCGGCTCCTAAGTGGCACTGAGGTCAGTCTGATCTGTCACCACCCACTTCCTCACATCTCACACTCCCACACGTAGCACATAGCCAATCATGCATCATCCATCCCACACTCATACATGTGACCTGTCCGCTAAGCTGCGCACTCTCCCTGGGGCCTGAAACACTGTCACATTGCCATTTAGTGGGTGCTTTTTAAAGAATACGAATATTTACAGTGGAGTAACTCAATCATTCATACAGCATCAAATTATTGCTGGCCTACAATTAGCATATTGAAGCAGTATCTATAATTATTATAAAGTGTGTAGTTTTGTATTTTTAAGTTAAACTACATGATCACTTACATTGCTCTTGGTATTGAACTTGCTCTTCATTATCCTCATATTCTTCTTCGTAACCTGTGAAGAAAAATGTTCCCTTCATTTTCAAGTTACTGTATGCAATTTAAACTTACATAATCAATGCAAAGAAAGACTTCCCTTATTGTGGATTGAAAATACAAACTTACACTTTTCAACATACCTGGGACTTTGGGGTTTGCTCCACATCCTCTCTTTGTAAATCCTCCCTCCCTATCTATTGGACTCATATAAAATATATTAAAATAACTGCCAAAAAAAAAATAAAAATATATTTTTATTTGGGTTGTGATTTGACATACTGTTGCTTCTTGCGGTTGGACCCAATTTCACTGTTCAACAAGTGAATCCCCACTTATGAGTCACCCGAAATGCTCTAATACCCAGCCTCACCAACGCATCGTCCCTCAGATCCCATAGACGTACAGGCGATTCGGCAAAGGTCAGTGCTGCCGTCTCCTCTTCTACCTCCTCCGGCTTGCATTAGTCCACCTACATGGAGGGGTCTTTACCACAAAGCTCTTAAATGTCCACAACTCCTGGACACGGCCTCCTCACTAAGGCAGACATGGTCTCCTTTGCAGTGGACTAGCATCCTTCCACGTGGAACCAGCCTTGAGGCCACAACCAACAGCTGCAATCAGTGACCCAAAGCTACAGAACTCATCACAAGGTGCCAGGGCTTACTCCTTTGGCATGATCTTGACAACAAGGACCGCAGAAACATTATCAGGATTCATGGCCTTCCATTCGTGCCTTTAAGCCCCTATACAGGACCCTGCAAGCCCTCTTTGTTGCTGATAGGCAACGAAGAACCTATAATGATTGACATGGAATGTGCCTACAGTTTCTCTTCTATCCAGTTTAAAAAAAATGCTTTAAAGCAGCAGCAAGGCCTCATGCACCTAGACTTTTCTCAACACCAAAATTTCCCTCTTTCAGGACTTGGCCATGTCACATTAGATGTCCAATTGGGCCCTGAGGCTTTGCAGGAGAGTATACCCTATTGTTAGGGATTCCCTTTCAGCCTCTAGACATGCCAAGGCTCAGCAAGGCATACCCTCTGCTGGCTGGAGGAGGTCCCAGGATTTCTAGTCCACTTTGACATATCACCAATGGGCATCTGGCATTTGAAATAGGATTCTGTCCTCCTCACGGAACCGTGGATGGAAGAGGGAATGACGTCTGATGGAAAGAGTGCAGAGGAAGGGAGGGGGCTAAAGAGGGCACAGAAGGGGAGCGAGGCTAAAGAGGGCACAGAAAGGGGAGGGGTCTAAAGAGGGCACAGGAGGGGGGGCTACATAAGCAGACAGGAGGGGAGAGGGGCTAAAGAGGGCACAGGAGCGGAGGGGTCTAAAGAGACACACAGAGATACGGGGGGGGGAAAAGGGCACACAGATGGGCCGAGATGGGGCAAAGACACACAAAGAGGGGCTGAGATGGGGTAAAGACACACAAAGAGGGACTGAGGGGAGACATAGAGACACACAGAGGTGCTGGGGGCACAAATAGGCAAATAGAAGGGCTGTTGAGACAAAGCGGAACATAGAAGCACTTGGGGCAAAGAAACACAGAGGAGCTGGGGAAGGGGAGAAAGATACATTTGGGACATTGAAAGGTGCTGGGGAGCACAAAGAGACACACAGAGGGGCCACAAAGAGAAACCCAGAGAGGCTGAGTGGGGATAAAGACACACAGAAGGGCTGATGGGGGACAAATAGACACACAAAGGAGCTGGGGAGAAAGACACACAATGGGGGTTGGGGGGAGACAAAGAGGAAAACAGAAGGGCTGATCAACAGACATACAGAAGGGCTGGGGGAGAAAGACAAACAAAAGGGAGGGGGGGAAAAAAGAGACACACAAAGGGGTTAGAAATAGATGCCTGCTGGTGGAAGAAAGAGGCCAACCACAGTTGCAAGCCGGCTAGCCACAGTAGCCAGCCTGCCTGCCTGCCAACCAGCCACAGCAGCCTGCCAGCTTGCCACAGCAGCCTGCCTACCAAAGTAGCCTGCCAGCTGGCCACAGCAGCCTGACAGTCACAGTAGCTAGCCAGCAACAGTAATTAAGGTGAGAAGAGGCAGCTTGAGATGGGTATTACAGAGCTTTGTCATATCACTATATTGTGAATGTGGGCAAGCATTTTGGAGAAAACAATCACCAGGGCCCTTTAGACTCCATTGTAGTCTCTAATTGTGTGACACACTCCCCTTTTCAAGTGAGTTTGCCACGGGTTCTTGGAGAGGACTACTTGCCAGCCTTTTACCCTGTGACTATGGCCCCTGCAACAGAATTATTTAATATGCTTTAAACAGGCTCTGTTCATGCAATTGGGACCATATGGTTCGTTTACCGAACAACCGCACAAACAGAGACCACCCTGGAGCTTGTTAACACATATTAACAACTTGGAACCGTTTTCACAGCAGTGTTCTAATTGTTCTTCTGGGTGGCCGTGATTCCTATGAACAACCATGGCCATCTTGTTCGCATGAATGCAGGCAGCGGTGTTTGGGCATGAATCTCAAGGAACTGAAATTGGATACAGAAACTCTAGACCGCTGAACTTCTATCATTGCCTGCGTTCGTTTCTATTCAGCTTAGAAGGGCACTGTTTGGTGAGATCATTCGTCTGGATGAAGGGAACAAGCTCCAGGGTAAGACTATTGACTCAGTTCGGTAGTTTGTTCGTTTGCAAACTACCAAAATAAATCGGCCGCACAGCCTAATTCTCTAGAACTGTTTTGAGCATGAAATCATGCGTCGGTCAAAAGAGACTTCCAGGAATTTTCTGAAACCCTGCTCTAATCTGGGTGTCTTTTGGATATGCTGTTCACCCAGATCAGGGCTATCAGGAGATGTAATATAGGGGATATGTTATGTTTTGGGGGGTTTTCTGTACTTTGGAGAAAATGTTTTTTTTTTGTTTTTTTTCTGCTTGTGGATAATTAGGTTATTGTATTATCTACCTTAATTGTATCACAGGCAGAGGGGAGGGATTGTGTAATGTATGTGAGAGAGTTGTTCATTGTTACACTGTTTTTACACTTGTTACACTGTTTTTATACTTGTTGGGAAAATTGTATAAAAGTCCAGTGTGTCCCATTAAACGCTGATTCCTGCTTACACTCCAAAACTGTGTGTCGTCCTGATATTGGAGGGATATTGCTCCTGTGTCTGCTGTTCCAGCTTGCAGGAGATTCAAAAGTCCTTGTAAGAACTAGAGCTAATTCCCCATTTGGTTCCAGAGTTCCAGGACTGAGTGTCGTCCAGTGCCTGGAGGTGTCAGAGCTAACTCCCTGTTCGGCTCCAGGAAGGAGCGGTTCCAGGGTCCCAATCAAGCCACGGCGACTGGGGGCCAGAGTGCTGAGGTTTTATCCACTGTTCCAGCTAGGAAGCGGTCCTTTGGCGGAGGTACCCAGTCGGGGTGCCAGGTGATCAGTTACAAATGGGGCCTTGGGGGACTCTTATTAACATACAGTTTACAAACATTCTTGAAAACATTTTAAAACAATTGTGGGTGTTTTTTACATTTTAAAAATGTAAAACACACTGCATCCCATGCACACACACTCAGACACACACTACATCCTCTGAACACAGATACACCCTGCATTCCCTGCATACACACAGAGGCACACTGCATTCCCTGCACAGACTAGACACACACTGCATCCCGTGCACACATACTCCAACACGCACTGCATCCCGTGCACACATACTCCAACACACCCCTGCAGACAGACACACCCCTGCACACAGACACACACTGCATTCCCTGCACACACACAGACACACTGCATTCCCTGCACAAAATAGACACACACTCAGACACTATTCACTACACACACTGGATAGCATAATGGATGTGGTTGTGTTTTGGTGTGCATGCTTGTGGTGAGGAGGGGCTGCAGCATTTAATCAATTATTTTATTTATTTTTACAGTACAGTTGAGGTGGATTATTGGGCAAGCTTAATGTCAACTATAGGAGGGGTTATCAAATGTACTTTTGGGCTGAAGTCCCTGGTCCACATAGAAATCCCCCTGGGGATGGGATAGAGCCAAAAGTGGAAGAAATGGTGAGATAAGTCACACAGGGACATTTAGAAAGAAAAAAAAACATAATGCTGAAAACAACAATGCATGCACAACAGTAACGTCCAGTGAAGGACACTCATACAGGGAGTGCAGAATTATTAGGCAAGTTGTATTTTTGAGGATTAATTTTATTATTGAACAACAACCATGTTCTCAATGAACCCAAAAAACTCATTAATATCAAAGCTGAATATTTTTGGAAGTAGTTTTTAGTTTGTTTTTAGTTATAGCTATGTTAGGGGGATATCTGTGTGTGCAGGTGACTATTACTGTGCATAATTATTAGGCAACTTAACAAAAAACAAATATATACCCATTTCAATTATTTATTATTACCAGTGAAACCAATATAACATCTCAACATTCACAAATATACATTTCTGACATTCAAAAACAAAACAAAAACAAATCAGTGACCAATATAGCCACCTTTCTTTGCAAGGACACTCAAAAGCCTGCCATCCATGGATTCTGTCAGTGTTTTGATCTGTTCACCATCAACATTGCGTGCAGCAGCAACCACAGCCTCCCAGACACTGTTCAGAGGGTGTACTGTTTTCCCTCCTTGTAAATCTCACATTTGATGATGGACCACAGGTTCTCAATGGGGTTCAGATCAGGTGAACAAGGAGGCCATGTCATTAGATTTTCTTCTTTTATACCCTTTCTTGCCAGCCACGCTGTGGAGTACTTGGACGCGTGTGATGGAGCATTGTCCTGCATGAAAATCATGTTTTTCTTGAAGGATGCAGACTTCTTCCTGTACCACTGCTTGAAGAAGGTGTCTTCCAGGAACTGGCAGTAGGACTGGGAGTTGAGCTTGACTCCATCCTCAACCCGAAAAGGCCCCACAAGCTCATCTTTGATGATACCAGCCCAAACCAGTACTCCACCTCCACCTTGCTGGCGTCTGAGTCGGACTGGAGCTCTCTGCCCTTTACCAATCCAGCCACGGGCCCATCCATCTGGCCCATCAAGACTCACTCTCATTTCATCAGTCCATAAAACCTTAGAAAAATCAGTCTTGAGATATTTCTTGGCCCAGTCTTGACGTTTCAGCTTGTGTGTCTTGTTCAGTGGTGGTCGTCTTTCAGCCTTTCTTACCTTGGCCATGTCTCTGAGTATTGCACACCTTATGCTTTTGGGCACTCCAGTGATGTTGCAGCTCTGAAATATGGCCAAACTGGTGGCAAGTGGCATCGTGGCAGCTGCACGCTTGACTTTTCTCAGTTCATGGGCAGTTATTTTGCGCCTTGGTTTTTCCACACGCTTCTTGCGACCCTGTTGACTATTTTGAATGAAACGCTTGATTGTTCGATGATCACGCTTCAGAAGCTTTGCAATTTTAAGAGTGCTGCATCCCTCTGCAAGATATCTCACTGTTTTTGACTTTTCTGAGCCTGTCAAGTCCTTCTTTTGACCCATTTTGCCAAAGGAAAGGAAGTTGCCTAATAATTATGCACACCTGATATAGGGTGTTGATGTCATTAGACCACACCCCTTCTCATTACAGAGATGCACATCACCTAATATGCTTAATTGGTAGTAGGCTTTCGAGCCTATACAGCTTGGAGTAAGACAACATGCATAAAGAGGATGATGTGGTCAAAATACTCATTTGCCTAATAATTCTGCACTCCCTGTATTTACAAACATATACACACACACACACATCTTACAAATACATTCTTGCACTTACTAACACATTTCATACAAATATTCAATAACTGCATATGTACACAATATTATACACAAATATTCATTTGAATTCACACATCTGTAAATACATTTCTGCATTACAAATACATTGACTCGCTGCAAAATACACCCAGCTGACACACAGTTCATACAAAAACACTACCAGGTGACAAGCTCTCTGAGGACAAGATGGCACTGGTAAGCTATTTGGGGGGAAAAATGTCACTAATTAGCAATTTTGGGACAACAATGACAGTGGTCAGCGATTTGGCACAAAATTAGCACTATTAAGCTATTTGGACACACAAGTGGCACTGAGAAGATGGGGACAAAGATATTTTGAGACTAAGATGGCACTAATTAGCTATATTGAGACAGAGAGATGGCACTGATTAGCTATATTGAGACAAAGATGGCACTGCAACGCTGTATAGGGACAGAGGCAGCACTGGGAAGCTGGGCAAAAATATGGCACTATTAAGCTATTTGGACACAAAAGTGGCACTGATAAGATGGGGACAAATACATTTTGAGACTAAAATGGCACTAATTATCTATATTGGTTCAGAGAGATGGCACAAATGAGCTATTTTGAGACAAAGATGGCACTGGGAAGCTGTATGGGGACAAAGCTGGCACTGTAGGAAGGGGGTGACTTGTAAACTGGGTTGAGAGTGTAGTGGTTTCCATAGTGGTTAGAAGTGTTATGTTTGTAAAGGGGAGGAGTTAGCAATATAACACCCACGGTGGGGGTGGGGCGCCAAAAATATTCTTGCACCCAGGCATCAGTGACCTCAGGATCGGCCCTGCTCGGATGCTTAGAAAACGCCCAAAACACTGCCACATACATAAGATATACACCCCTAATGAATCACTCTTACAGTTACTAAATGTAATAGCCCAAGAGTTTCACTCAGATCACTAGGTACCTCAGGCAACACCTACGATGCTTCCTCACCCACGGCATGGCAAAACAACTTGACTCACCATTCTCATTAGATGAACTGCAATCTACCCTTAAATTGACTCAGACAGGCAAAGCTCCGGGCCCTGATGGCTTTAGCTTGCAGTTCTACAAGACCTCTGGTGACCTGCTTCTTCCAAACTGCTAGATGGTTTTGAATGCATTGCTACATGATGATTCCTTTCCAAGGGACTCTTTAACGGCAAACCTCACAGTATTACCCAAAAAGGTAAAAGATGCAAGTGCGTGTTCTAGCTATTGACCAATTTTGCTGCTAAACTTATATATCAAAGTCTATGCGAAAGTCCAAGTTGAGAGAATAAAACAAGTAACACCTACCCTTGTCCACCTGGATCAGGTCAGCTTTGTAACCTGATTATTTATAAAGCGCCAACAAATTCCATAGCACTGTATGTGGACTTACAGACATGTATTTGCAACAAGATGAGTTGGACACAAAGGAACAGAGTATTGAGGGCCCTGCTCATATGAGATTATATTCTAGAAGGAGTGGGGTAAAGTGGCACAAGGGGTAGGATGTAATGTAAGTAGGTTACTAGAATAGTTTACAGGGAAGGGTTAGTTTATTGGATCACACAGTTGTAGGAGAGGAAGCGGGGTGGGTACCAAGGTGCAGTTTATCTGATATGCTTTCCTAAAGAGGTTAGTTGTTAATATTTTAATTATTTTTTCAAGGAACTGAGACTGGGTGAGAGTTTAATGGAGCAGGGAAGGAAGTTCCATAGGAACGGCACAGCCCTAGACAAGTCTTGAAGGCGAGTGCCAAAAGTGCAACTAGGAACAGAGAATAGATGCAGATTTTCAGCAGAGTGTAGGAGCCTGGACAGGACACACTTGTGTAGAGTGAGGATAGGTAGGTAGGAGTAGTGATATTAAAACTATAGTGAAATTCAAGGAGCACTAAGGTATTCAGAAGTGAGAAAAACACACCTACTGAATCTTATACATTTTTTCAAAATAACAGAGTGCGAAGGTGCTATCCACTAATACGTCAGTGTCTGATGCCCACTTTAGTTTTACACCCCACACACACAAAACACCATAAAAGCAAATATCTAAAAAGTGGAGCAGTAATCATATGCATGAAATTCCATACATCATAGTTGTAAAATTGTACATATACTTATGCAACCAGTAGATGGTCCCAGCATGTACATGTAATAAAATAAGAAAATAACACAAATAATAGTGCAGATTTTTTTACAATTTCGTTGTTTCAATAAGTATTGAAAATGCACCTCTTAAAGCTATAATGCTATTAAAGCTTCCGGTTGTTATGTGCATAAATGGATAAAAAAATGTATTATGGTAAAAACTTTATTCCCACAAATACGCATGTTTATTTGGCGAGATAAAGCAGCTAGCCTCTGACTGGAACACCTCTGTTTACCGAAACATCAGGGTGGGGATTCCCATCTCTCACCACATACTTTGAAGCAACCCACCTCTCAAAGTTATTGGACTGTCATGTACACCCCGTGTGTGCACTGGATCATCCTGGAGCAGGAAGCATCCAGCAGCTCATCATCAGCTGTGATCTGGCTAGACGAAGCCAAGATCCAAGAAACGCTCCTGCAGGACCCATTCATTGGCACGACACACAAGCTTTGGATGAAATGCTGACTTAAACATAATTTCTAAAATCTGGCCTTTGTAGGCAAGGCCCCCTTGTGTGCTTACTTGCGCTTACTCCATGCCACTGCAAACTCTCAAATACTTCCACTGGTGGACCTAAAAGGTGAATAGACCCTGACTGTGATAGACAGACTTCATTACTGCAAAATCAAACATTTCTATAACTCACTAATACCCATAATTAACCCATGGAAAATAAAATAAAGTTTGTGATTCCAACCATAATCCACAAACAAAATACCAGATAGTAGTATAATAATATGAGCTCTAGGACATGCAGCTGTGAACACAGTGGAATTAATCACAAAAGATTCCACCAACAGTGAAAGAAATATATAATACAAAGATAAAGTGCTCAGCGCAAAATTGGAATAATATTAATGCTCTAACTCCCAGAGCTTGACACCACCATATGTGTTACACAGGTGAATTATAGTTATACCTGAATACAGTATAATTCCTTCTCCAATAATGGAGGCAACAGACACAGGTATTCCTGTATGGTATAAAAAGGAGAACTCATAGGATAACACTGTTATAAAAGAGGGTTCAATTTAAAACTCTGTATGGTCCAACTAATTTTTCTGAGCCTGTTATATCGAAACTGGCTCAGGTAATATTACTTTAAATGCAATGTGCAGATCCAGGTGAGTTGGAGATGGTCCCTCAGAAAAGAACTATGGGAAAGGCAACACCAGATTAGTATAAAATCACAATATTTATTAGAAAAAATATAAAAAAACCTTACATTAAGGTTTCTGGAGTGCCATTCATTCAAAGAGTAAAAGCACAACACTTTTCAACGCTTAGATTTGCGTCTTCCTCAGGTGCATAATCCACAAAGACCTAAATCTAGTTTTATCACTGATAGAAACCATTTAGATAATTCTGGGAAGATATTTAATAATATCCATAAAGTTGACATAAACCGAATCAGTTAGAGTTAGTTGAAGATACTTAGATGTGGCTCTCAATAAATTTGGAATAATCAGTTCCATTAAGAAGCACATTATATCCCTATATACCTACCCAACAACTAAAGTTGTTGACCCGCTCTTTGAGTCAGATTGGTTTTCTATCTCAAATGGGACCAGTCAGGAATGCTCTGTCAGGTATAGCATGGCATGTAATTCATCGCCGGAACCCACTTCCGGGTTCACGGCGCTCAGCCCCGCCCCTTTCTCTGACGCGGTCCCTCCACGATACTTAGGAGGACCGCGCCAGATTCAAAGGGCTGGATTATTCGCACAGGTGCTGCATGAAGATCAGCTGCTCTACTTCTGATCCTACCTGCTCCACTTCTATACCTCGGCTAGTAAACGGATTTCTACCTTCTCCACTTCTCGACCTCGGCTTGTAAACGGATTTCTACCTTCTCCACTCCTAGACCTCGGCTTGTAACTCTGAATTCTACCTTCTCCACTCCCAGACCTCGGCTTGTTAAAACGGACTTCCCCACTCTCCACTCCTAGTTCTCAGCTTGTTGAAACGGACTTCTAATTTCTCCTTCATTGGGTGAATTAACCCTTCCAGTGCCAGAACTGCCTTTAAGTTAAGTAATACTTTTACCAAACAAGTCAATTACTATTATTTATATTACACAGTATCTAAAACTCACTAAAGTGTCACTTTGTCTAATTATTCCTCTTACTCATAAGGGATTGCTACAAAGCCTAATTTTACCTACATGGATATTTAAAGGTACAGTGACCATAGTTTCATACCAATATAAAAGGAGGTGAACCTTATTGTTGTTGCAACCAAGAAATGCTGCAGTTGAGTTCCAATTAAAGAAATATTACAAAATAAGTATTACAGAATAATCCAGCCCAATTCAATGGAACCAGCAGATATTAACTCTCAAGTTTCTGCCCTAACCAATAGAGTGGATACGATTGCTCAAGGGTTACAGGAACTGCAAATTACAAATGAGAGAATATTAACCTATGTTAGAGACATTCAAGGTCATCTTCCTCATGCCGCTCTTCAATCGGCTGGTGATCCTGCTGTCTGTAATCCAGAAAAATTTCATGGAGATAGAACAAAGTACAGAGAGTTTTTGAATTCTTGCAAACTACTAATAGCTTTAAAACCTAGATCTTATCCCACCGAAAGATCCAAAGTCTGTTCAGTGATCTCTTTTTTAAGAGGTGAACCTATGGCCTGGGCCCATTCCTTTTTGGAAAATGATGATCCCATATTAGATTCATTGGATGAGTTCTTTGAAGCTATGTCTTTATTATATGAAGATCCTTTTAAACAAACTACTGCTGATTTAACCATCAGAACATTACACCAAAAGAATAGACCTGTTGAAGATTATATTGCAGAATTCAAAAGATGGGCTACAGAAACCCAATGGAATGACATTACTTTACGCAATCAATTCCGTCTCGGATTATCTGAAGCTGTGAAAGATGAACTCTCTCGTACAGAACTTCCTCCTACCTTAAATGCATTGATTCAACTGTCTATCAGTATTGATAGACGTCTAAGAGAAAGAAAAGCTGAAAGGGTTCTTACTAATTCTACCTGGAGAAAACCTTTCACTACTCTAAAACTACCTGAAAAAATTCCTCCACAAACTGAACCTATGGAAGTAGGTATAATAAAAAGTCCTCTTACTTCTGAAGAAAGAATAAGAAGGAGACAACTAAACTTATGTATGTATTGTGCTTCGAATGAACATCTAATTTCCGAATGTCCTCTACTGAAACATTCAAAAGGTGGTAAGCTTCATTCATCTACCTCTATATTGAACGTTTTTCAAAAAAGAAAAGCATCTACTTATTTTTCTATATCTCTCATATTACAGTGGGATACAAAAAGAATCGTGACTGAGGCCATCATTGATTCTGGTGCTAATGGAACTTTTCTTGATTTTTCTTTTGTTTCAAAAAATAAAATTCCTTGTGTTCAAAAAACCAATTTTATTCCAATCAGAGTTATTGACGGTTCATTTATATCCTCAGGACCCATCAAAGATGAAACAATCCCTCTAAGAATGATTACCAACAACGTACATTTCGAATTCATTACATTTGATATTATTAAATCTCCACTTTATCCCGTCATTCTAGGAATTAATTGGTTAAAAAACCATGATCCTTTAATTAAGTGGTCTCCCTTCTCCATCTCCTTTGCTTCTGATTTCTGTAAAAAAACGTGCTTACAACACATTCCTATTCTCCAAACTACTGTAGAACCAGTTATACCTCCATTCTACTCCGATTTTGCAGATGTCTTTTGTAAAAAAGAAGCGGAAACACTTCCTCCTCATCGGCTATATGATTGCCCAATAGATCTCATACCCGGAGCTCCTATTCCTTATGGTCATATTTATCCACTCTCTGAAAAGGAGTTAGAAATTTTAAAAGAATATCTTAATGAAAATTTACGCAAAGGGTTCATCAGACCCTCGACCTCTCCTGCTGCTTCTAGTATTTTCTTTGTGAAGAATAAAGACCAAACCATCCGTCCTATTATAGATTACAGAGCCTTAAATAAAATAACTATTAAAAATCGTTATCCTCTTCCACTAATAAATGAATTAATTGAAAGGTTAAGAACTGCAACTATATTCACTAAACTTGACCTTCGAGGCGCATATAACCTCATTAGAATAAAACAGGATGATGAATGGAAAACCGCCTTCCGGACAAGATATGGTCTCTACGAATATCTAGTGATGCCTTTCGGGCTCTGTAATGCCCCTGCAACGTTTCAACATTTTATCAATGATATCTTTAGAGATCTTCTGGATGTATGTGTTATTATCTACTTAGATGATATCTTAATATATTCTAACAATTTGGATGAACATAGGAAACATGTTAGATGGGTTCTATCTAGACTGAGAACTCATAAATTATACGCTAAACCAGAAAAATGCCTTTTTGAGGTTACTGAATTCTCTTTTCTAGGATACATTATTTCACCTCATTCTTTGAAGATGGATAATTCCAAAATCAAATGTATTATTGATTGGCCTGCTCCTACTACTACAAAAGAATTACAACGTTTTCTTGGATTTGCAAACTTCTATAGAAAATTTATTAGAAACTATTCGGATGTATCACATCCTCTTAACCTCCTCAACAGTAGTAAACGTCCTTTTAATTGGAATAAAGATGCTCAAACAGCCTTCGACGAATTAAAAAAAAGATTTACAACTGCACCTATTCTACAACTACCTAATCCAACATTCCTATATGTTCTTGAAGTTGATGCATCAGATGCAGCCATCGGAGCAGTTCTTTCTCAACAAAAGACTCCACAAGATCCACTTCATCCAGTTGCCTTTTTTTCAAGATCCTTGAGCTCTGCTGAAAAAAATTATCCTATTGGTGAAAAAGAATTATTAAGTGTTAAAGCTGCCTTCGAAAATTGGCGTCATCTTCTGGAAGATACAAAACAACCTATAATAGTTTATACTGACCATAAAAATCTTGAATATCTCTATACTAACAAAACCCTTACAGCTAGACAAGTTAGATGGAACCTATTTTTTAACCGATTTAACTTCCAATTAATATACAGACCTGGAAATAGAAATAAAAAGGCTGACGCTCTTTCTCGAATTCCTTCTAAAACTACTACTGATGATTATCCTTCTACCAAAATAATAGGAATCCTCTCTTCTCTTCATGATGACATAAAGAATTTGAATCAGAAGGATCTTGAACTTCCCAAAACACCTATACTAACAAAAAAGGATGGTCTATTTTATTTTAAAAATAGAATTTATATTCCTCCCATTCTTAGGAATAAATTACTTAAGATGGTTCATGATTCCCCCCTAGCTGGACATCCTGGAATAAAGAAAACACTTGAACTAACTTCACGATATTATTGGTGGCCTCGCCAGGATAGAACCATTGCATTATATGTCAAAACATGTCCTATCTGTCAAAGGTCTAAACCAGAACATAATCAACCTTTTGGATTACTACTTAACTTACCTATTCCAGAAAAACCTTGGCAATCCATTTCTATGGATTTTATCGTTGATCTTCCACCTTCTCAACATTTCACCACTATTCTTGTCGTTGTGGATCGCTTCACAAAAATGTCCCATTTCATTTCTTTAAAAAAATTACCCTCCTCTGTAGAATTGTCTAAGGTCTTTATTGACAATATTGTGAAACTTCATGGTCTTCCTGAAGAAATTATTTCTGATAGGGGGACACAATTTACCTCCAAATTCTGGAAAGAGATGTGTCTCTCCCTTCAAATTCAACGCAAACTCTCTTCCGCTTATCATCCCCAAACTAATGGGCAAACAGAAAGGGTTAATCAATGTTTGGAACAATATCTTCGATGTTATTGTTCATACCTCCAAGATGACTGGACCACATGGTTACCTATGGCCGAATTTTCTTACAATAATACCATTCATTCTAGTACGAAAATGACTCCTTTCTTCTCCAACTATGGTTTTCATCCGTCTTCATTCCCCATCCAAACCATTACTTCATCCAATCCTACTGTTACATCAAAAAACGAATTTATGTCTTCTCTATTTCTCAAATTACGGGAGAATCTTCAACTCGCCCAAAATAACCAGAAAAAGTTTTTTGACAATAATAGAAGAATTCCCCCTCCTTACAAGGTAGGGGATCTTGTCTGGCTCTCTTCAAGGAATATTACCACAAGCCGTCCTTCAAAGAAATTGAGCTCTCTTTTTCTTGGTCCCTTTCAAGTAATTACTATCATTAATGATAACGTTGTTAAACTAAAACTTCCTCCAAGTTTTAAACTTCATCCAGTATTCCATGTCTCCTTACTTAAACCACACATCCCTGATCCTTTTTATAGGGAAATAGTAACAACTCCTGAACCTATCATTGTCCAAGGTGAAGAAGAATATGAAATTCACAAAATTTTGGATTCTCGTGTCCACCGTGGCTCCTTACAATACCTTATCAGATGGAAAGGTTATGGAGTTGATGAAGACACTTGGGAAGATTCATCTAATGTACATGCTAGGAGGTTAGTTACTGCCTTTCACAAACGCTACCCCTCCAAACCGAAATAGTGCACCCAGAGGATGCCCCATGGGAAGGGGGTACTGTCAGGTATAGCATGGCATGTAATTTCGCCGGAACCCACTTCCGGGTTCACGGCGCTCAGCCCCGCCCCTTTCTCTGACGCGGTCCCTCCACGATACTTAGGAGGACCGCGCCAGATTCAAAGGGCTGGATTATTCGCACAGGTGCTGCATGAAGATCAGCTGCTCTACTTCTGATCCTACCTGCTCCACTTCTATACCTCGGCTAGTAAACGGATTTCTACCTTCTCCACTTCTCGACCTCGGCTTGTAAACTGAATTCTACCTTCTCCACTCCCAGACCTCGGCTTGTTAAAACGGACTTCCCCACTCTCCACTCCTAGTTCTCAGCTTGTTGAAACGGACTTCTAATTTCTCCTTCATTGGGTGAATTAACCCTTCCAGTGCCAGAACTGCCTTTAAGTTAAGTAATACTTTTACCAAACAAGTCAATTACTATTATTTATATTACACAGTATCTAAAACTCACTAAAGTGTCACTTTGTCTAATTATTCCTCTTACTCATAAGGGATTGCTACAAAGCCTAATTTTACCTACATGGATATTTAAAGGTACAGTGACCATAGTTTCATACCAATATAAAAGGAGGTGAACCTTATTGTTGTTGCAACCAAGAAATGCTGCAGTTGAGTTCCAATTAAAGAAATATTACAAAATAAGTATTACATGCTCTTTGTTTCCATCAGGCATACTGGTGAGATTAAAGGAATCCAAGTGGGGGACAAGGGATATATGTATGTGGATGACGTTCTCCTATTGGTGTCAAACCCAGTTGAGTCAATTCATGCTCTCTTCTCTTCCACTAACACATTCAGTAAATAAAATTAAAATTAATACATCTAATATTTTGACTAGATATTTATCTAGTGAAGTTCTTAGGATATTTAAGAAACAACACTGTATTGACTGACATAAAACATATATAGACTATTTAGGCATTAAGATGACTGCCTGTTTAGAAGATCTAGTTGACTATAATCTTTTGGAGATGTTGAAAACTCTTTCCCAACAGTTTTCTTCTCGGAGAGGATTAGACATTTCTTGGCTGGGTTGTATTAATTTTGTAAATGCATATGCACTACCTAAGATCTTATGTCTATTTTGTACTATTCGCCTAAGAACTAATTAATTTATGAAGGTTACTTGTGCTCTTCCGAAATCCCTATGCATAGTAGTAGGATTAACTAAATAACATAGGAGTAATTAAAAAACCTCCATTTGTTTAAATATGCATAGGTATTTGGGAAGAGCTCAGGTAACTTTTCTTTCTTTGGTTTTTACTGTTTGTATTGAGGCGTATGTGTATTATGGTCGTTGCTGCAGCCCAAGAATAGTGGGAGTTTAAGTGCAGGACTTGTTTTTTTTTACATTTATTAAGTTATTTGTAGAGTCTATTTGGCAAGGGAAGAAACACATAATGTCTCAAATAACATGGATTTCAAGATCAGAGACAACATGGGAGATCATGCCAAACTAATCTTATTGATATTTTTGATTGGGTAATTAAAATAATAGATCAGGGTGCAGTAGACATTGTTTACCTAGATTTCAGTAAGGCTTTTGACACTGTTGCACATAGAAGGCTTATCAATAAAATGCAATCTTTAAGGGGACTCTCCAGTGCCAGGAAAACAAACAGTTTTCCTGGCACTGCAGGTCCCCTCTCCCTCCCACCCCCATCCCAAGTTGCTGAAGGGGTTAAAACACCTTCAGTGACTTACCTGTATCCAGCGCCGATGTCCCTCAGTGCTGGTTCAGGGTCCGCCCACTCTCCTCCCCTGAAGATGTCATCTGGCGGGGGAGCCCTATTGCGCATGCGCGGCCGCCAGCAGGGGAGACCTAATGCGCATGTGCGGCAATGCCGCGCACGCGTATTAGACCGCCCCATAGGAAAGCATTGAAAAAATGCTTTCAATGCTTTCCTATGGGGATGTCCAGCGACGCTATAGCATACGAAATGTGTGCTATAAACCCAGAAGTGCCATCTAGTGGCTGTCTAGTAGACAGCCACTAGAGGAGGAGTTAACCCTGCAAGGTAAGTATTGTAGTTTATGAAAACTGCAATATTTACAATTGCAGGGTTAAGGGTAGTGGGAGTTGGCACCCAGACCACTCCAATGGGCAGATGTGGTCTTGGTGCCTGGAGTGTCCCTTTAAGTTTGTATTCCAATATTGTTGACTGGGTAAGGCAGTGGCTGAGTGACAGGCAACAGAGGTTTGTAGTCAATGGAGTATATTCGAAACATGGGCTTGTCACCAGTGGGGTACTTCAGGGATCTGTACTTGGACCCATTTTCTTTAATATTTTTTATTAGTGAGATTGCAGAAGGTCTTGAAGGTAAGGTATGTCTTTTTGCTGATGATACTAAGATATGTAACAGGGTTGACGTTCCAGGAGGGATACGCCAAATGGTCAGAGTTGTGGTAACTTACATTTAATGTGGATAAGTGCAAGATCATGCATCTTGGATGTAAAAACCCAAGGGCAGAGTACAGAATATTTGAAAGAGTCCTAATCTCAACATCTGAGGAAAGGGAATTAGGGGTGATTATTTCTGATGACTTAAAGGTAAGCAGACAATGTGATAGAGCAGCAGTAAATGCTAGCAGAATGCTTGGTTGTATAGGGAGAGGTATTATCAGTAGAAAGAGGGAAGTACTCATGCCATTGTACAGAACACTGGTGAGACCTCACTTGGAGTTTTGTACGCAGTACTAGAGACCATATCTCCAGAAGGATATTGATACTTTAGAGAGAGTTCAGATAAGGGCTACTAAACTGGTTCGTGGATTGCAGGATAAAATTTACAAGGAAAGGTTAAAGGATCTTGGAGGAAAGATAAGACAGGGGGGATATGAGAGAAACTTTTAAATACATAAAGGGAAGCAACACAGTAAAGGAGGAGACTATATTTAAAAGAAGAAAAACTACCACAACAAGAGGACATAGCCTTAAATTAGAGTGGCAAAGGTTTAAAAATAATATTGGGGGTGGGGCGTGGCCTGACCGCTCGAGAGACAGATGTGTAAGCGATCAGCTCCTGGAGAGAGCTCGCTTTTCCACCGCAATTAGAAGAGCAACAACTATAATTAACTTAATATCCCAATCCGGGTGACCCTGTAAAAAATATGGCGCAATACCCAGCTAAAAAAAAATCGAAGCTGAAACCAGCGGCACTACAGATCACGGCCCTGACATCGCCGCCACGCGCAAGATTGCGCAGGTAGGCCCACATCATCGGTCTTGAGTTCCGGGAGGAGCGACGAGACCTCCATATCAGCCAAAGCTGTTCCAGCTACGGACTCATCAATTAAGAGAATGCTCAACGTATTACAAAACTCGATACAATCAGATTTCGCCAAGCTAGCGAAAGAAATTAGAGCAGAAGTGAAAATGCTGGGTGACCACACAGACTACCTTGAGACAAAAACAGAAGAAATCATCACCACACATAACAACTTGAAGTTCTGGAAAGGGCTAGAGGGCTGCAAAAAAAAGTAAAATGGGGGTAAAAGTAGGACAAGTGCCCTGCAAACAAATGTGGATAGGGAAATCACTTAAAATAACATAAAATACATAAAAATTAAAAATACAGCTGAGCCATAAAATAGCACTAGATGGAATCTTTGATTTTAGCTTTGGAAGAACATAAATCGAAATCTAAAGCGTGGCTGTCAGGAGGATCACCAGAATTATCCATTTGAGAGAGGGTTGGAGTGCAGGGTATTCTCTTTCATTGTTCAAACTGGTTATACCAAAAAACAAAAAAAATCAATTTTAGATAACACAAGGTAGAATGCACAAAAATGGGGGGTAACCCCTAAATATATGTCCCAATATTTTGGGGGCTACCCCAATAAAAAAAAATAAAAAAAAATAAAAAAGTGTTGGCTACCTCCTCCTCCACCGCTGCTTCCACTTACACGCCACGGTCACCGCCTCCTCAACCTATGGGTCACTTAGTATAAACTATGTACACAATAGCAGAGGCTTGTGAAGGCCTTTTCTCCATGCATCAGGAGTTGAGCTAAGTTTGAACAATCATAGGGAATAAACAGAAAAAGAAAAGCGTGCCATTCTACCTGTGTATAATTAGCTGAAAAAATTGTAAGCTTAAAAAGAAACTTTTAATAAATCTAAAATAAATGTAGAAAAGAAAAAATGTAAGAACAGGAGTAAGTGGAGACTATACAGCGAGCAAAGCTCAGTAACTACTGATATAGGCTGTAAAAGTATATAAATTCTAATGCAAAAACAATACAAGTTATAAAAGTGATACTATGTTATATATCACTAATAACTGTAACAAAGGGGGGAGATTCAAAGACTGCTAAACCAATGCTGTCAGTAGTGAGGAGACTTCTAAATAAATAAATAAATTCCTGCATGGTAATACATACTAATGACATGGGTCAACATTCCATACAAAAATAATAAAGTAGTTCAGCTGATATACGCTGCTGACAAACGGCAATTAGCCAGTTAAATATCACGAAAGCTGCCTAGAAAGTAGCAGCATATGGATGATAAATTAGTGGTTACTGTCAGGCAGTAAAGTATGAGATAAGGGGTTGCCGAACCGACTCCTTTTTAGCTGAAAAATATCTAAAGCAGTATATTATAGTATAGCAATGGCCGCCTGTACTAGGTGATATTATATTGTGCTTAACCACAGCGGAACAGAAATTAGTAGCTCAGCTATGAAGGACTGCTGACAGGCAGCAGTTTACCCGTTCATAGTCACAAACGTTGCCTAAGTGATAACTGCATTTAAATGATAAGTCCGAGTATATAGAAAACAAGAGATTTACAGACAGTTTTCAAACAGGCTGCCTGAGTGATAGAAAAAATAGTAATATAGTCAGTGACAGTCTTGTGCCTTCAAGGGCACCCTTTAATCAAATGCCTGGTCTTATCAATCTCCCTCCATGAAATGTAATAAAGAAAAAGAAAGAGAAATAAAGTATATACACAGAGTGCACTAAATTAGTGTTAAGAGTCTCCAATATACACTCCTGAGATGCTGGACATAAATGAACTTGATGTCGGTAATATCACAATTGGTAAGCGGAGAGTTAGATGCCGACACCAATAATGTGTCAGTATGTGTCCAGAGCCCCTTTTAGGTGGGTGAGGTGTATCATCATTGTCCTCCGTATCCCCCCAGCCACGCTCCAGTGATGCCCACGAGCTGCGTTGGGTGCCACCCTGCTGTGAACACGGTTCCTCCTCCTCCTCATACTCCTCATACTCCTCATACTCCTCCTCCAGAACTGTGCCCTGGCTGGACAATTGTGTACCTGGCCTATGCTGGTGCAGGAACCCACCCTCCAAGCCACTTGTGAATGACTGGCTTGATAACCGTGGAAATGACCCCTCTTCCTCCTGTGCCACTTCCTCTTCCATCATCGCCCGAAGTGTTTTTTCAAGGAGACATAGAAGCGGGATAGTAAGGCTGAGAACGGCGTCATCGGCACTGGCCATGTTGGTGGAGTACTTGAAACAGTGCAAAATGGCACACAGGTCTCGCATGGAGGCCCACTCTTTGTTGGTGAAGTGGTGCAGGTCCACAGAGCGACTGACCCGTGCATGCTGCAGCTGAAACTCCACTATCGCCTGCTGCTGCTCGTACAGTCTCTCCAGCATGTGCAAGGTGGAGTTCCACCTTGTGGGCACGTCGCAAATGAGGCGGTGAGCGGGTAGGCCGAAGTTACGCTGCAGCACAGACAAGCGAGTAGCAGAAGGGTGAGAACGCCGAAAGCGAGCACAGACAGCCCGCACTTTCTGCAGCAGCTCCGATATATCTGGGTAGTTTTTCAGGAATTTCTGCACCACTAAATTCAGCACTTGTGCCAGGCAAGGGATGTGCATCAAACCGGCTAGACCCAGAGCTGCTACGACATATCGCACATTATCGCACACCACTAGGCCGGGCTTGAGGCTCAGTGGCAACAACCACTCATCGGTCATCCACAGCTCCTGCGCGGTGTGGGGTTTTACCCTCAAACATATCAGTTTTAAAACAGCCTGCTGTCGTTTCCCCCAGGCTGTGCTGAAGTTGGTGGTGAAGGTGTTACGCTGCCTAGATGAGGTGGTGGTAGAGGAGGAAGAAGCAGAGTAGGAGGAGGAGGAAACAGGAGGCAAAGAGAAATGCCCTGCAATCCTCGGTGGCGGAAGGAAATGCGCCAAACTGCTATCCGCCTCAGGCCCAGCCTCCACTACATTTGCCCAGTGTGCAGTTAGGGAGATATAGCATCCCTGCCCGTGCTTACTGGTCCATGTATCTGTGGTTATGTGGACCTTGCCACAGATGGCGTTGCGCACTGCACACCTGATTTTATCCGCCAATTGGTGCAGGGAAGGGATGGCTCGCCTGGAAAACTAGTGGCGTCTGGGAACCACGTACTGTGGGACAGCCACCGCCATCAGGTTTTTAAAACTGTCTGTCTCCACCAGATGGAATGATAGCATTTCAAAGGCCACAAATTTTGAAATGCTGGCATTCAGGGCCAGGGATCACGGATGGCTAGGGGGGTACTTCCTCTTTCTCTCCAGTATTTTGGAGATGGACAGCTGAACGCTTCCATGGGACAGTGTGGAGATGCTTGGAGACGGTGGCAGACATGGTGGCATTGCTGCTACATCCTCTGTTTGCGGGGTGGCAGGTGCCACTCTGACTGCAGAGGTGGAGGAAGAGGCCGATACAGCAGCAGAAGAGGAAGCAGGAGGAGCCTGAGACCTTTCTTGGTTTTTGAGGTGCTTACTCCACTGCAGCTCATGCTTTGCATGTAGATGTCTGGTCATGCAGGTTGTGCTCAAGTTTAGCACTTTTATGCCTCGCTTCAGGCTCTGATTGCACAGCGTGCAAACCACTCGTGTCTTGTCGTCAGCACATTGTCTGAAGAACTGCCACGCCAGGGAACTGTTTGGAGCTGGCTTTGGTGTGCTCGGTCCCTGGGTGCGGTGGACAGTAACAGGCATACCGTCTAGGGGTTGGCCGCTCCGCTTTTGCACCCTGCTCCCTCTTATGCTGTGCTGGTGCCTCTTTGTGACCACCGCCTCTTCCTCCAAACTGCACACGTCACTCGCTTGACCTTGATTACATGTGGGGTCTAGGACCTCATCATCCTCCACATCATCTTCAACCCACTCCTCAACCCTGCCCTCCTTGCCGGTCTGCACACTGCAGAATGCCACAGTAGTTGGCACCTGTGTTTCGTCATCAGAGACGTGCTGCAGTGATCCTCGCATGTCCACATCCTGACACATAAGTGGTTGTGCCTTAGTGCACTCAATCTCATCCACTTCTGGGGCAGAGCTAGGTGAATGGCCCACGGAAACCCCACCAGCAGAGTCATGAAAAAGCATAAGAGACTGCTGCATGACTTGTGGTTCAGACTGCTTGGCTGATTTGCAAGGGGGTGAGGTGAAAGACAGATGGCCATGGGCTGCAGGTGCCAAATCTGAGCTTTCAGCAGGGGACCGGGTGGGAGACAATATGAAGGAACTGGAGGCACTGTCAGCCATCCAATCTACTATCGCTTGTACTTGTTCTGGCCTCACCATTCGTAGAGCGGCATTCGGGCCTACCAAATAACGCTAAAGGTTCTGTCGCATACTCGCACCTGAGGAAGATGTTTCACTTGTGCGTGTAGCTGGCACAGATCGACCATGTCTTCTCCTTGCAAGAGGAGCTCCACCAACACCAGCAGCACCACGACCAGGGCCACGTCCCTTATTTGATGCTCTCCTCATTCTTTGCGTTCACCCACCAAACTAACAGATGGTTTATGTCAGGCGACAATGTAACCGCCAATAGTCAATAATTTAAATTTTTTTTTTTTTTTAGTTTATTGGACTGCAAGAAATGCACAGGCCGCAAATGTACTATTTAGCACCATAAAAATTAGAATTTTTGAAAGTGCGATGTAACCACAGTATTTGACGGTTCTATTTCACTGTCAGATAGGAAGTGCACACACCAAATTTACTTTTTAACACCAAAGAAATGTGAATTAGTCAAACTGCAATGTAACCAGAGTATTTGACGGTTCTATTTGATGCTCAGATATGAAGTGCACACCCCAAATGTACTATTTAGCACCTAAAAAAATTTGAATTTTTAAAACTGCTATGTCACAGCAGTATTTGACGGTTCTATTTGACTCTCAGATATGAAGTGCAGGCCACAAATGTACTTTGTAGCTCCAAAAAATTTGAATTAGTCAAACTGCAATGTAACCACAGTATTTGACTGTTCTATTTGACTCTCAGATATGATGTACACACCCCAAATGTACTATTTAGCACCTAAAAAAATGTGAATGTTTAAAACAGCGCTGTAACTACAGTATTTGACGGTTCTATTAGACTCTCAGGAATGAAGTGCACGACACAAATGTACTTTTTAGCACCAAAAAAATGTGAATTAGGCAAACTGCAATGTCAAAGCAGTATTTGACGGTTCTATTTGACTCTTAGATATGAAGTGTAGGCCCCAAATGTACTATTTAGCACCTAAAAAATTGGAATTTTTAAAACTGCGCTGTACCCACAGTATTTGACGGTTCTGTTTGACTCTTAGATATGAAGTGCACCGCAGGCCGCAAATATACTATTTAGCACCAAAAAGTTCGATTTTTTTTAAACCAACAATGTAACAGTAGTATTTAAGGGTTTTATTGGACTGCAAGAAATGCAGTACGCAAATGTACTATTTAGCACCAAAAAAATAGCAGTATTTAAAAATGCCTAGATGTTGCCCACTGAGCTACTAGAACAGGATTAAAGTAATGTGCCTGGCACACATGCAGTTGCAAGTGCACTGCACTCTCTGTGGCACTGGGCTCAGGGCAGGGTACAAAAAATGTAGTATAGCACTTACAAAACTAATCGCTGTAGTTTGCAGATTCAACACCAGAATTCTTTCCTAATCTGACCCTCATAGCTGCAGCATCCTCTCTCTACACTAATAAGAGCTCATGTGACGTAAGGTGCTACGTGACTCCAGCTGATATAGAGGCTGGGTCACATGCTGCACTGGCCAATCACAGCCATGCCATCAGTAGGCATGGCTGTGATGGCTTCTAAGGGCACACGAGTCAAACGCTTGTTGATTGGCTGCCCTGTAGCCTTTCAAAACGCGCCATTAAATCGCTGAACACCGAACTCCAACCAGAACATACACTGATATATCCGTGTTCGGGTCCGGGGTTCCAAAAACCGTAATGTTCGGTACGAACCCGAACTTTACAGTTCGGGTTCGCTCAACTCTACTCGAGACTATATTAGTGGAAATATGAATGTCATGTAACGAGGACAATATATGCATATTTATTGTGTCCCCCCCTCTCCTTTTTCTTTTCTGCATCCTATTCTACCTTTTCTTGAAAATAAAACCATATATTTAAATTTAAAAAAATAATATCAGGAAGTATTACTTTAGTGAGAAGGTAGTGGATGCATGGAAAAGCCTTCCAGCTGAAGTGGTAGAGGTTAACACAGTAAATGAGTTTAAGCATGCGTGGGATAGGCATATGGCTATCCTAACTATAAGATAAGGCCAGGGACTAATGAAAGTATTTAGAAAATTGGGCAGACTAGATGGGCCGAAGGTTCTTATCTGCCGTCACAGTCTATGTTTCTATATTCTTGGTAAAAAGAAAAGAGAGGGAGATGTTTCAGATCCTAATCTATTCCTTATTACATGAAGCAGTCATGTTCTCACATTTTCCTCTTTGGCTGTATTTGGGTTCTTAGTATTTTGACTGGTTAAGAGATATTTGCCCAAATTCCGTCTCAAATGTTCTGGGCCAATTTAATAACTAAATTCATAATTACTTTAAATTCTACAATCAAATATCTAATAACTTTGTTGGTGAAAGTCAAAGAAAGATTTACGTTAGTTGATAAAGTATCCATTTGGGACACTTTTTTATGATATGGAAGATTTGGAATCTTGGAAATTTAGCTCAAGTAAATGTAAGGGAATGTCTCAAATCTCAGATATTATTGATAATGTGGGGAGTTTGCCCTTCTCTCAACTCCAAAGCAAATGCAATCTCTTCACTAAAGATATATTTGATATCTACGTAGCTCAGCAGGTCGAGATGGGTAAAGGGGCAAGATCAGAACAGTGAAGGCATGTTAAAGTAATAAAAATTCAGATAAAGTAGAAGTTACTCATGATAATAAATGTATGCTTATTAATGCAAAGAGCCTACATAAATAAATACATAGGTGAACTAGATGCAATAGCATACACTAAACAATAAGACATAATAGGCATAACTGAAAGATGGTGTTACGGGACATATGACTTGGTGGTAACTTAATCGTTACACATTATTTAGGAAGCATAGAAAAAAAATGAGTTAAAGCCAAATCTTAAAGAAGAGGAATATGATGAGAAAAATGTGGAAGCTATATGGGTAGACAGGTGCTTGGGCAAATAAGGGAAATGTATTATTTGTTGGGATCTGTCATAAGCCAAGTAATGTTAACATTGATGAGGAAGAGCAGCTGGTAGAACAAATTGGGAAAGCTGCACATCTGGGTAACATGTTAATTATTAGAGATTTTAATTACCCGGACATAAATTGGGACAGAGGAACTAGTAATTCTGCAAGGGATATCATGTTTTTAAAATGTCACCTTCCTGTCACAACTGGTACAAGCACCAACTAGAAAGGATGCAGGCCTGGATCTGGTTATAAAAAATATATATATTTAGCCATCACCCAACATTCATGTACACTTGGTTGATCACAATATGTTGTCTTTTAAAATAAACTAAAAAAAGGAAATGCACATGGGGTTTACTAAACTTAATTTTAAAAAGGCAAATTTAAATAAGATAAGGGCAGCTTTACAATATATTGACTGACATAACCCCTTTAATGAAAAATACACTAAGGGTAGAATATCTTCAAACAAATGAGGGTCGGCATCCCCTCGTAGTTTTAATGCCAGGACGGGTCATGGGCCTCACACATGCAGCTCGGCTCCCAAAATTGGAGAATAGCGTGACAAAAAAAAAAAAATAAGCCGTTCGATATTGCAAACAAAAAGTAACAAACTTCGAACCGCTGTAAGATGTTGTCCCTAAGTTCTGTGAGGACTGGTTTAGGTTGATAGCTCCTTGGTTATTATTATTATTATTATTATTATTATTATTGACAGTTATATAGTGCCAACAGATTCTTTAGCGCTTGACAATACTATGAGAGGGGGGATGTAACTATAATAGGTTGAAGAGGAAACTGCTCAAACGAGCTTACAGTCTATTGGAGGTGGGGTATAAAACACATTAGGACAGGAAATATCAATCAAATAAGTTGGGAGTGAAGCAGAGCTGGAGGAGAGAGTAGAGTGCTGCCCTATAAGAGACAGGTGTGTAAGATAGAGGTTACTCTGGGAGGCCATAAGCTTTCCTAAAGAGATGTGTTTTACGGCACTTCTTAAAGGATTGAAGGCTTGATTGATGGGGGTAGGCAGGCTATTCCATAGGAAGGGAGCTGCCCGTGAGAAGTCCTGCAAGCGTAAGTTGGCTGTACGGATGCGAGCAGCGGTCAGGAGAAGGTCACGGGCAGAGCGGGAGGAACGAGGAGGGGCATACCTCTGGATCTGTGAAGAGATATAAGAGGGGCTAGAATTGTTCAGTGCTTTATATGTATGGGTTAGCACTTTGAATTGACTCCTATAGGATACAGGAAGCCAATGTAAGGACTGACAGAGGGGTGAGGTGTGAGAGGACCGACTAGAGAGAACGATCAGTCTGGCGGTGGCATTCATTACAGTCTGTAGCAGGGCGATACAGCTTTAGGGAAGACCAATCAGGAGAGGGTTACAATAAAGCATGTGGGAAATTACTAGAGCATGGACAAGCTCCTTGGTAGCATCTTTTGTAAGAAAGGGGCGAATGCGGGCTATGTTTTATGTTGGAATCTGTAGGATTTCTCAACAAACTGGATGTGAGGCTCAACGGTGAGGCCAGAGTCAAGTATGATGCCAAGACAGCAGGCTTGCAAGGATGGACTGATGTGGATACCACTGACTTGAAGGGAGAGCGAGAAAGGAGGATCAGTATTAGGAGGAGGAAAGACAAATAGTTCAGTTTTAGAGAGATTGAGTTTCAGAAAGCGGGAGGACATCCAGTCAGAGATGGAAGAAAGGCAAGCAGTGACATGTTGCAGGACGGCAGGGGAGAGGTCCGGGGAGGAGAGATATATTTGGGTGTCATCAGCGGTGGTAGTGCTGGTAGTGGAATACAAAAGAGTCAATAATTTTTCCAAGAGAGGAAGTATAAAGAGAAAATAGAAGGGGACCAAGCCAAGGACAGAGCCTTGGGGAACTCCAACCAAGACAGGATGAGGGGAGGATGTGTCCTTGGAAAAGGAGACACTGAATGAGCGTTGGGAGAGATAAGAGGAAAACCATGAGAGGACAGAGCCACAGACAAACACAAAGATAAAGCACCGCTCTTACAGCAGCAGTAGCTTAGTATCCAACAGCTCAAAATACATAGTAAAAACAAAGAGAATGTTTATAAAGGGTTAAATGTGAAAGGGTTTATAAAATACTCCTTCCTGTCTCATTGGAGATTCTTGGCTGATATCAGCAAATCTAATGGGTAGAGTAGGACTTACCTTTTGGGGCTTGGCAGGTGAGCTTATATTCAAATGGCCATTGGAATAAAACTTAAGAGGCTCCATTTTATTTAAATGTACATAGGGATTTAGGCCAGAGTGCAGGTTGACAGAGTCACAGAGACCGAGCGATTGAAGAGTTTGAAGGAGGAGAGCATGATCAACGGTGTCAAAGGCAGCATAGAGGTCAAGAAGAATTAATATGAAGTAGTGGCCTTTGGATTTAGCTGCGATTAGGTCATTAGTAACTTTGATAAGGGCGGAAGTCAGACTGAAGAGGGTCAAGGAGAGAGTTGGAATTGAGGAAGCAAGACACACGGGTAAAGACAAGTCTTTCCAGAAGCTTTGAGGAAAAAGGGAGCAGGGATATGGGACAGTAGTTAGAAGGGGAGGATGGGTCAAGAGATGGTTTTTCAAGGATAGGTACTACAGTTTCATGTTTAAGGTCAGCAGGGACAATGCCAGAAGAGAGAGAGTAGTTGAAGATGTGTGTTAGGGAAGGTGCAAGACAAGGGGAGAGAGATCTGATGAGGTGAGATGGGACAGGATCGAGTGGGCAAGTGGTGGGGCAAGAGAAAAGGAGGAGCGCAGTCACCTCTTGTTCAGTAGCTGGGGAGAAAGTCTGAAGGGTAGGAAAGGCATGATCTACGTGTAGTTGAGAAAGAGAGCGGCAAGGAGGGGAGAATTTAAAGTCCGTTAATGCCCTCTGGTGGCACCTGGTGCCGTATAGACAAGGTAACGGTAAGGAGTCCTGAAAAAAATATAAAGAACTTCGAACTGCCAGAGGTATGTGTCCTTATGCATGTGGATGACAACATGGGGCTAAGAGTCCCCTGATTCAGGTGGTGGCAGCAGCATATGCATCCGGCCTCTTTCTTTGGGGCACAAATGATTTGATCTTCACAGGATTCCATTGGTACACAGGTAGGTGTTTCCTGGAGGTGTGGGTTTGCGATTCCCCTGGCAGGCCAAGCGGCTGAAGCAGTGCGGCAGCCTCTTTTAGGTCCGCGATGGAGTGGACCGTATTGTTGTGCAGGACTCGCTGTGTCCGTGGTGAACACCATTGGTACCCTATGTTGCTCTTCCTGCGTAGGGCCGTAAAAGGTTGCAGCGATCCCCGCCATTGTAAGATGTCCCCAGACAGGTCAGCATAGAACTGCAGTGTCATGTTTTCAAATTTATACGATGTAGACCCTTTAAGGACAGCTAGCACTGCTGCTTTATCGGCATATATACGGAACTTGACCACAAGGAGCCATCACTAGAGCTCTGCAGGGTTTAGGGACCTGGGAGACTGCCTTTATGTTGGTATTTCTAGCTTTCCTGGGTGCCAGTAGGGCTCCGATGAGTCTCCGCATCAAGTGTGGTAATTCTTCTGCTGGGATGTCCACAGAAATTCCACGATCTTTTACATTGTTGTGGCGCTGGAATACCAAAGCCAAACGCTGTTCCATTTTGGATTGTTGCACTTTGAGGATCTCACCTCCAGTTGGAGCTCTGCAATGGTTTAGGCTTGAGTTTCTGTGAAGGCCTCCACCTTCCCAATGCCAACAACTAGGCCTGTGAGGTCTTTGTGTATCTGGGCCACATAAGCCGGGATTATTTTTTGTAGGTCTCCCAGCATGTCTTTGAGCATCACTGCAGTGACAGGTCAGGTGTCCCCCATTGTAGGAGCCAGCGGCGTGAACATACCGCCTGTGCAGTTAACTAGGCTTAGATCCTCTGAGGAGTCCATATACTCCCCTAAGTCGGCGGCCATTTTAGCTCCATGTGCGCTTTGCACTTGGTAGAACAGATCGCCTATATTTATTCACAACTTTGGTTTGTCCGCTTTTTAGTTCTTCATCCCATGGCCCTTTAGAGACAGTTAGGGATGGTCACAGCCTGTTAATTCGTTGGGAACCATTATTTTTAGCATTTGGGATTTCTAACATTGTTAAGTACATAAATTCTAAAAAAAATAAAAAAAATGAACGTGTAGGTAGAATGAAAAAAGAGATAAAACAGAGATAGGTGTGTTAGTTAATGAAGACTAGGAAAAGGCAGAAATCTGAAACCACTATTTTTCCTCAGTATATATAGGAGGATCATATGGCAAGAGACAGGCAAATAATTTCTGCAAAAAATCTGCAGAAAAATTGTAAATGGATGACTCAAGACAAGGTAATGCAGCAACTAAAGAAAGTTAATGTACACAAAGCTTTGGGGCTGGACGATATTCACCGACAAGTACTTAAGGAGTTAAGTGTGGAAATAAGTGAACTTCTGTTTTAAATCTTTTTCAAAATTCTTTTCTTTCAGGAATTGTACCAGAGGATAAGAGGAAAGCAGATGCGGTTCCTATATTCAAAAAGGGTTCAAAATCTTTGCCTGGAAATTCTAGACCTCTTCTGTGGCTGGGAAAGTATGTGAAGGTTTATGAAGAGATATTATTCAGGAATCCATTGTGAGGTACATTATTATTAGCAATAATCAGCATGGTTTTATGAAGCATAGGTCATGTCAAACTAATCTTATTGCATTCTACGAAGATATAAGTAGAAGTATAGATCAGAGTGTTGCAGCGGATGTGATCTACTTTGATTTTGCCAAGGCCTTTGATACGATTCCTCACAATAGGTTAGTGCTCAAACTAAAAGAAATCGGTCTAGATAAAAATTCTTGTTCTTGGGTAGAACATTGGCTTAAAGATAAAGTACAGAGAGTTGCCTTCAGGGCCGGACTGGGGAAAAAATGTGTGTTTTGTCATCACCAATGACAAGCATGCCCCCTTCTCAAAGTGAGCATGTTGGTTCAATGCTCTACCAGGGCAGCCCATGGGCAGAGCCTTGGTGAAGAGCTCTCGCATGACAAAATAGCCCTTTATTTGTTATGAGCAGCGCAAGTAAATTGTTTTTCTTTTTTCCTTGTTTTTTAATTACACAGAATTTTACAACAATCATACAAAACAATACTATACAAAACATTAATATATAAAAAAGGTGAGTTGCTCCTTCCAGCCTCAGTCTTCATTAGCAGAGTATATTTTCTTTTATGAAAATGGAAATGTTTTGATTTTATCAAGAAGTGAAAGGAGACAAAAGATATAAATTTTAAAAATAAATAAAAATAATTTTCTTTTTTTCTCAAAGTTATCGTTCTCTTCACACTCTCTTCCTTCCCTCCCTCTTCCTCTCTGTCTCCTCATATTTTACATTTCTCTTTCCATTTTCTCTCTTTCTCTTACTCTACAAGGGATAACTTGATCAACCAATTTTTCGTATCAATGTAATTCAGTTAAACAGTTGCTAGATTTAAAAACTGTTGTCCAAGATCGTTTCCAGTCTTGTAAAGAGATATTTTTGTTTAGGTCCTTTTCACATTTTCCCATAGCTGGAAAAATAAGATCGTCATCAGAGTATTTCAATAACGAATTACATTTATTTAGCAGAGTTTTTTTAAATCTTTTTCCTTTACTAAGCTTCCCAGAAGGTTATGAAATTAAAAATTTTCTTTAGGTAGAGATTTATTCAAAAAGCTTTTCATTTTCATGTAATTATATTGTTCTGTTTCTGACAGGCCAAATTTAGTAAATATTTGTTTAAATGGTTTAATTTAAGGCCCCATTGTTATATCCTCGATTCTTTTTATGTCTGCATTGCTCCATTTGTTCAGATTTAAATCTTGCATATTATATTCAAGGATTGAAATCCTGAGTTTCACTATAAATTTAAAAGATAGATTTTATTACTAAGCTACCAGAGTTTGATTGAGATGTGACCGTGTAACTTTCTTGGGTCCTCCAAAATAGCATTGTTAAAGCTTTGCTGTCAGTAAGTTTATCTTCCACAGCATACCACCTGTCTTGTTTAGACCCAGTCATTTGCAAAATGATGCTGTAGAAAAGAACACTCACTTTATGGTATTGGTGAATTTTAGGAAGAGCTACTCCTCCTTGCTATTTGCTGATAGAAAGGAATTTGCTTGCCATTCTAGGCTTCTTCTCTTGCCATATTAACTTGGCAAAGGAATGCTGAATCATTGTCAGCCAACTGTCTGGGACACTCAAAGGGATTATTCTAAACAAATACAACCAGTTTGGCAAAATATATGATTTGATAATGTTTATTTGTCCCCACCAAGAAATTCTAGGAATTTCCACTCCTTTAATAATCTTTTCATTTTAATAAATAATGGGAGGAAATTAATTTCTATTATTTTTTTGGGGTCTGCACAAATGTTTATTCCTAGATAAATGAATAAATTTTTGGCCCAGACAAAATCAAACCTCTTTTTGATCTCATTCTTTTCTTCTTTAATGATATTGCTAGCCAGAATTATTGATTTATCCATGTTCAGTTTGTACCCCTAAAGAGTGGAAAATTTCCCAATGACTTTTATAAGTTGTAATAATGATTGTAGGGAATTCTGTAGTGAAGAATAATTGTCTGCGTATAAATTTATTTTTATGTTTTCTTGGTTGGGGTTGAAACCCACTATTTTATCATCTTTTTATCATCTATTTTATCATCTTTCCTTGACCGGGTTATGATCTGACCAAGTTGTTGCTGTAATTAAATTCTTTTTGATCTGTTTGGGTAAAATTCTGTCCCCTAAAACTAAATCAATTCTATAATACGAACAAAAACATTAAAAATCTTTCTCTTTTGGATGAAAACTCCGCCAATAATCTAAAAACTCTAAAAATCTAAATCTAAAAATTGTTTAATCAATTCAGCGAATCTCTTAGCGTTAATCTTTAGATTTTTACTATTACTACGTTTAATCTTAGAACTTTTATCCAATTCGGGGTCAAGAACACAGTTGAAGTCTCCCATAATAATGACCTGCCCTGTTTTTATTCATTCAATTTTATAAAACACTTTTCTGATAAATGGAATTGGAGACTAATTTAGGTCATATATATTGGCCAATGTGTATTTTTGATTGTTAATTTCGCACACCAATATTATAAACCTGCCTTCAGTGTCCAGTTCCTGATGAATAATCTTTAATGAGATATTTTTTGAAAACAAGAAAGCTACTCCTTTTTTTTTTTTTTTTTTTGACTTAAAGATGCAATAATTACAGTAGGGAAAAGGCCAGAATTGAGCTTGATTTTATCTTCTAACTTCCAATGTGTTTCTTGGAGAGTCACAATATGTATATGTTCCTTTCTTAAAAAGCCAAGAATTGTATACCTTTTAAATTGCGTGTTAGTCCCTTGAGCATTGATCGTAGCTAATCTAATTTTAGTTTTATGACTGCAAGAATTTGAACAATAGAAAGCCTAGGAGGCCCACCATTTTAACATTAATACACATAAAAAAATGACATACATATCCAATTTTTGCCGTATTAGGCACATACAAAAATTTCTATCCTCCCACCAACAAACATCCTCTCTCATCGGCAGTTGGTCTCCCTCGAGTGGCAATTAAAACCCTCTCTAAAAGTTCACTGAACTTTGGTAGGTCCAGGAGCTTAGAGCTTTTTGCCGGGTAACGATAATTCATATCAAACTCTAGCAAGAAACAACAAGATAAAGAGAGAGAGAAGAAAAAAAAGAACACCCCCATTAAACACTTAACTGTTTTCATGATATGGTAGCAGAACTTCTTTCTAGGAAGTCCCTTTCTCCATTAATACCTTTTTACCGTTGCTATAATAAAAAACTAAGTAATTATTTAAAACATTTGCAGTGTTCAATTATATATAAAGATAACAAAGATAAATATGCAAATTAATCATCTCAGACAGGAAACAGGAGAAGCAAAGAGAAAAACGACCCCATTTGATTATATATTATTGTAATCATGCTTTTTTGCTTATAATCTTTCTCCCCCACTTTATGTGTATCTAACATATTGTACCACTCTAGCATTATCTATTAACCAATTACATCTTTATACCTCCCTTTTTAAATTCTTCAAAATAGTGCCTCTATCATTTAGTCTCAAGTGTTAATAACTCTTGAGTGAGAGAGCAAAAGTGAAAATGTAAAAGTAAATAAGTGCAAATAACTTATTAAAATAATCTAGCCAAATTAAACGTGCAGTATTTGTTAATGGTCAAGTCATTTCCTCTTTTTCTTTTTCTTTTCTCCTTCATTTTTTCTATCTTTTTTGTATGGGGAAGAGTAGTGACTTAAACAGTGCAGATACAATACTTTTTTCTTGATTGTTTACCAATATTGTCTCCCTTTTATGTTTAACCCCTTGCGTTACTTCTTTGCAATATTTTCCCTTTATAATACAGGGGCCTATATGCCTCAATAATTACATATATACACCACCTAAATTTTAATAACTAATTTTCTGTTTACCCTTTGTTCGGAGTGAAAAAAAAATAACAATGAAAACAAAAAATCACCAATATCATATTGTAAATCGATGTATCGCTTTCCTTTCCCTTTTTTCTTCTCCTTTATCCCCTCACCTCTTTCCATTTAATTCCATCTTTCCCTCTCTCCTCTTTTCCCTTTTGAGAAGCAACATCTACTCCTTAAGACATAAAATTACAGTTTAAATTAAATAGATTAAACAATCAATATACAAGCTCCAGTGTTCATATATCATCTTTAAGTGGCTACATTATGTTGCCTCATACTATACTGTTATATTAAATAGATGTGTATCTATCATATTATAATATTCTAATGTTTTCTTTAAACAAATTGCATTTTTGTACCTTCCTTTTAACTCTCCTAAAAACAGTGCCACTATCATTTGATATTAAAAAAAAAAAAAAGCCCCAAAAATGAACAGTAAAACTTTGGATTATTAATCAAGTCAATTGCTCTTTCTTGAGGTAAAAAAATAAAACACTAAAACACAAAACAGTGCTATTATACTAATTTGTCTATTTCTTTTACCAATATCATCTACTTTTAGTGTATAACATCTAGTGTAAATTTTTTTAATAATCTTCTCGTTTTGCAATTCAGGAGCCTATAACTCCCAATATGTACCTCTAAACCTTACCTAAGCTTTTGTGCCTTTCTATTATCCTCTTTTACAAAGTAAAAGACATAGGAGTGTGTAAGGCACTTCAAAAGATAAATAAGTGTCAAACTAGTATATGACATGCTTTCCACAAACACTTATTAAAATATATGTAAAGACAAAAAAGAAAAGTGGATATACTAGTAAGGAAAATAAACCCTATGACGCAGAAATAAAGTATAAATACAAACGAATATACGGAATAGGAGTAACACACAGCAAAATAGTGTGAACTGTTTAAAAACATATATGAGGAGGGATGGTATAGGAATACCACTCACATGGTTCAGTGCCGTCCCAGGCTCTATATTATGTGCTCTTAGGTGCCCCAAAGGGCTAAAACGATCCAGATCCCTATGATTTCCAAAGAACTGTGTAATGGGTCTTAAATATTTCTCAAAATACGATTTATTAAGTATTAAAAATCAAGCAACAAATATATTTCCTATTTCTATTTTTTCCTATTTCCTGTAATCGCAATCTGCCGCTACGTCCTTTCCGGCTGGTCCTGATGACGTCGCAGACTTGTGCAAAGCACGTTGAAACACAGTGTTCAGAGTCCGTCTTTATGACCTCACACAGATCGATCTCCCAATCTCAGTCTTAATTTAGACATATTCACATTGATGCGATCCATCATATTACTCATGGGAGACCATTAATAATCATTGGACAGAAAAAGGGCAATTGCCATTTAGTATCTGCAACACACATATTACAATATACCATGTTAGGGAGGAAAAAATATATAAATAAGATTAAAAAGGCATAAATGTAATACATATATAAAATTCACATGTACAATCTCCGTATGGGAATAATAATATATGAATAGAATCGACAAGGCAAAGGCAGTGGAGAGGACCCATAAGATATAAAAAAGAGAATATATCTCAATAAATGATATAATATAAAAATAATAATATAAAAATGGCAAAAAAGGTATATCTAAAAAAAAGTGGGCAAATTCAAAATCTAGATTTAGACCACTTGGGAAGAGTGTATTTACTTTAAAAATCCATTCACTTTCAGCTTTTGCCAATTTCTTAAAGTTATCTTCTCCTCTCCAATGTTTTTGTCTTTTAAAAACAACCATAAATGATGATAAAGAGGGGTTACTATTGTGCTTTTCATCAAAGTGAGCTGAAACTGTCAGGATCCTAACCTGACAACTAGGTTTTATCTTCATTTATTTCTGTTCCTTTAAATCCAGTACCTGTTTCTCGCCTCTAGTGGCCTCCCTAGCCACCTCATAACATGTATCAAGTCTGCTATAAAAGGCAACACCCAACAAACCAAGAGGCATTTACATTGAAGTTGATGTTCTTTTTTTTTTTTCATTGTCTAAAAATTTTATTGGTTTCTTGTGATATTTCGCATCAACTTAAGAGGGGTACAGAAATAAAAAGAGGGGGGGGGGTGCATGTACATATTACACATAGTCAACAGGTTCCCGACATATTTTCGACAATGCAGATCATAGATACATCACAGTTCGTATGCCCATTACGTTTCAAGTACCATCATATATACATTAGTCGGGTGGTTGGTTGGTCGGTTGGTTGGGCCGCATCTTGGGGTGTTGTAAATTGAGCAAAGGTCAGCAAGTGCTGAGGTGAGCTATCGTCAAGGGTGAAGACCTATGGTGGCCTCTAATGGCCTATATCGCTAGGAGTCGCCTTATAAGCTATAGGTGGTAGCTCTGTTGTGTCTGGGGTCACCGATGTGGCCGTTTTGTCTGTTGGGCCTTCTGCTCTATTGCTGGCATTCTAAGAAATTGTCCACCTTGTCCTTTACCTGTCATTGGTGACCTCCATGAACTGGGGGTTATCGGTGTAGTGGGGGGTGAGGGAAACATAGTGTGATAGCTGTTTAGACTGTCGTGTTGTCTTTCTTGCTAGAACTTTATTGGATAAGTCTGTAAGATAGCCATCAAATACATTGATCCCTTATCTGAACCCATTTCTGCCAGCATTTGGAGTGTTTGTGTTCTTTATTCCGGATACGGCTGGCCATCAACTCATAGTTACTTGTCGTGTCTAGTCTCGTCAGGACTTCTGTTAAGGTTGGGCAGTGAGTTTGTTTCCACCTATGTGCTATTGTTATTTTTGTTGCTATAAGACAATGGGTAAGAATCTGTAGTTCGTCGTCGCTGGGGGAGTGGGGAAACAAATGTAGAAGGCAGCTTGCCGGGGGTTTTGGGACCTTAATTTTTACTTTCGTTAGGAGAAACTGTTCCACTTCATCCCACAACTTTGTGATGAGTGGGCATGACCAGAATATATGGAACAGCGTGCCCTCGCGCTCTTGGCATCTCCAGCATAGGGGAGTTGTGCCCGGGAATATGTGCGCCAGGCGCGTGGGTACTAAGTACCATCTCATTGTTAGTTTGCAGTATGCTTCTCTATGGGCCAAGCTATGTGTGGCTTTTTGGACTCTCTCTAAAGCCAACTGCCATGCTTTTGGGTGGATTTTTATGTTCAGGTCCTTCTCCCAGAGGCGCATGTTTGGGGGAAGTTCCTTGTCTCCCATTTGCATGAGAGAGGTGTAACAGAAGGACAGGGCTTTGGTATTTTTTAGTTTCCCTTGGCATTTGAGGGTAAATCGTGATTTGGGAGCTGTACTGTCATTGAGTAATTTCTGTTCGTCAAGTATATTCTTTACGCGTAGGTATGTGAACAATTCCCTGGAGGAGAGGGTGAAGGTCTGTTGCAGTGTTGGAAAGGGTAGTATACCCGCGGAGTCAAATAGAGTATATACATGGGAGATGCCGTGGCTAGTCCATGCATCTAGACACATATCTGTCGTGTATAGTGTTAGCGTCCTTAGGGGTGCTGCATACAAGAGGTCCCTGCTTGCTCCTATTTTTTGGGTTACCTTCGACCAGGTACGGAGCAATAGTTCCGTAGTGGGTAACATGGTGGGGTGTATTGATCGGTGGTAGCAACTAGCCCACAGTGCTTCTTCTACAGTTCCCTGTGTCAGACTTGCGTTTTCCAGCGCCAGCCATATGGGAGGTGTCATTCGTTCTTGTATCGTTATGCCCTGTGCCATTATTGAGGCTCGGTAGTATAGCTGTATGTTGGGTACGCTCAGGCCTCCTCTCGAGAAGGGTCTCCAGAGAAGATTTTGGGAGATGCGGGGGGGCTTCCTTTTCCATATATGTGCATTTATAGTGGATTGGAATCTTTTTAGCAATGTGTTTGGGATCTGTATAGGCAGGGTTCTAAAGAGATATAAGATGTGCGGTAAGATCATCATCTTCAACGTATTGATACGACCCAGCCATGATGTGCCTTTGTCTTCCCATTGTCTAAGCTGGGAGTCTAGTTTGTACAGGAGTGGAATATGGTTAACTTGGGGTATTGTAGTAATTGAGGTGGGTAGCTGGATGCCTAGATATGAGAGTGACGTTTTTCGCCAATCAAACGGGTATTTAGCTTTGAGACTTTGTAAAGTGCGTTGGGGCAGGCGGAGGGCTAAGGCTTGTGATTTCTTCGCATTGTTTTTGTAGTAGGACACTCTGCCGTATCTGTCAAGTAGTGTTAGTAAGTGGGGCAGAGATTGGGACGGTTTCGTGATAAACAGCAGGGTGTCATCTGCGAATAGTGCAATTTTCATGGTTCCTATCGGAGTGGCCAGTCCCCTGATTGTATCTGTCATTTTTATGTGTTTAATCAGTGGTTCCGTGCAGAGGATGAAGATCAGTGGGGAAAGAGGGCAGCCCTGTCTAGTCCCATTCGTGATTGTAAATGGCCTGGAAAGAAAGCCCGTGTTATATACTTTAGCCATTGGACTTGAGTAAAGGGCCATTATGCTATTTTGGAACGGAGGGGGGGAACCCCATTTTAGATAATACTTCCAACATATATGTCCAATTGAGGCGGTCGAATGCTTTTTCAGCATCCAACGCTAGTAGTATGCCCTGTTGATGGGACGATTGTGCCCAATGGATTAGGTTTAGGAAGTGGCGAGTGTTGTCGCCTGGTTGTCTAAATGGGACAAATCCGGCTTGTTCCGGTGAAACCATGTTTAGTAGTAGTGGCTTTATACGCTTTATACCATATCAAAACTACAGGGCACATCCCTAAGGAAATGCTCCTCGCACATGTAATAACGCTGCCCAAACCGGGAAAACCCCCAACGGAATGCGCGAACCTGAGGCCAATATCACTGCTGAATGCAGATACTAAATTGTATGCGAAGCTGTTGTCCTCTGCCCTATCGTTACGTCTGAAATATTCTGCAGTGTCGTTTTGTCGACTAGGCACATATCTATGCGTGAGTATGTATGATGTACTGGAGAGAAGTAAGTATAATCTCTCCCGCTAGGGAATAAGTTGCGCCATGTATCATATAGATCGTGTTTGTGGAGGAATACGGAGAGGTTCCGGCTTAGGGAGGCAGCTTGATGTAGAGGCTTTTTCCCCTGGGCTCGTTGGATGTCTAGGTTGGGATCCAGTGTACAGTTAAAATCCCCGCATATGATAGTGTGACCCTGTCTAAGGGTTGCTACTTTTTTAAGAGCAGACCCCAGAAAGGAGGCCTGAGCGTCATTTGGGGCATACAGGGACGCCACTGTAACGTTAATGCCATTGAGTGCGCCTACCACGATTAACAATCTGCCTAATGTATCTTGGTAGATCTCAGTGGGCTGAAAGACCCAGTCTTTGTGGAATAGTACAGAGACCCCTTTGGATTTGTGCGGTGCTAATGCGTGGAATACTTGTGGGTAACAGGTCGGTTTAAATACTGGAGGGTTGTGTATACATAGGTGGGTTTCTTGCAGGCAGACTATTGCTGCTTGTGAAGTGTGTATCTCCCTTAGGGCAGAGTGTCTTTTGAACGGGCTGTTCAGGCCATTGACATTCAGGGAGAGGCATTTAAATTGGTGTGTCATTCTAGCGAGGGGGATGGCATGTTGCGTTGAGTGGGTTGTCCCAGAACTTGGGTGAGCGAGGATGTACACCTTCTCTCATGTCGGTAGGGAATGAATCCTGGTTGGTATGTGTAAGGGTTAGCAGTCGGGGACCGCGTCTTTGGTATGGTATCACAGTTATAAGACATGCAAAAACTAGGGGGAGAAAAAACATAAACATATACAACATAAACAAAATATATATACAACTCTCTCCATTGAGAGTGCAGCTTTGGGTGTACTGGGGAGCTGTCTTGTGTCTCCCCAGTTATCATCCCAGGTGGGGGGTCATGTGGAGCAGGTCAGCTCCTGAGCCATAGTAGCGTTTCAAGACATCAGATTGCACAGTCATGTATAGTGATGTGATAGCGGGGGAGCCATTATGGTCATCCTCGCGTTTCCCGCAGGGCAAGGGCACCCGTCCCCGATGAAGGGGTAATATCGGTATCTTATGGTACGGTAGCGGTAGTTACGTGCGATTCAGTCTGGGTATACGTGTTTTTTTTTGTTTGTTTTTCGTCATCTATGGCTGCCATACGGCGTATGAATGGGCGGATTTTTATGGGGCAATCTGGCAAACTTGGGGTATGGCCTTTACCCCTGTCATCCCTAAGGTCTGGTGTTTAGGTCCCTGGGGGGTTATCACGACCCTGTCAGTTGAGCGCTGGGCACGGCCCATTGGTACAGGAATCTAAGGGGTTATTCCTACGTCATGAGGACCCCATTGTAGTGATCGTCCCCGTGGGTCAGTGTATGCCTGGTATTGGTGGCCACCCCGGTCACCGTTCGGTTTTTCGTAAGGGGCTCTGTGCCCATTGGGGGTTGTTAGCGTTCCCGCATGAGGCGGGTAAATATTTATGCTCCGTGGGATGTTGGTTTCGGGGCAGGATGCCCGGGGGGTCATACTAGGGGGGGTCTGCTCCCTGCTGTGATGTCTTCCCCTACGGGCAGGACCCCTGAGTGTCGGTGGGGGTAGGCACATAACCCTCAGATTGGCACTGACCGGGGGTACCCAGTGGGAGAACCAGGGCCTTAAGTGTCACAATGTGGTGGGATGGCAGAGGGATCACAGTATACATTCACAGGTTTAGAACGTTCGCACATATACTACCAGTCCTGAAGTTAGCAGCACGTAGGTGTGTATGAAAGTCCTGAGTTGGCGCAGTGCCAGACTCTGTAATTCAAAGTTCATTTGGTCGGGTCCTCCTTCACATAGAGCATGCGGGGGGGCTTCCTTTTCCATATATGTGCATTTATAGTGGATTGGAATCTTTTTAGCAATGTGTTTGGGATCTGTATAGGCAGGGTTCTAAAGAGATATAAGATGTGCGGTAAGATCATCATCTTCAACGTATTGATACGACCCAGCCATGATGTGCCTTTGTCTTCCCATTGTCTAAGCTGGGAGTCTAGTTTGTACAGGAGTGGAATATGGTTAACTTGGGGTATTGTAGTAATTGAGGTGGGTAGCTGGATGCCTAGATATGAGAGTGACGTTTTTCGCCAATCAAACGGGTATTTAGCTTTGAGACTTTGTAAAGTGCGTTGGGGCAGGCGGAGGGCTAAGGCTTGTGATTTCTTCGCATTGTTTTTGTAGTAGGACACTCTGCCGTATCTGTCAAGTAGTGTTAGTAAGTGGGGCAGAGATTGGGACGGTTTCGTGATAAACAGCAGGGTGTCATCTGCGAATAGTGCAATTTTCATGGTTCCTATCGGAGTGGCCAGTCCCCTGATTGTATCTGTCATTTTTATGTGTTTAATCAGTGGTTCCGTGCAGAGGATGAAGATCAGTGGGGAAAGAGGGCAGCCCTGTCTAGTCCCATTCGTGATTGTAAATGGCCTGGAAAGAAAGCCCGTGTTATATACTTTAGCCATTGGACTTGAGTAAAGGGCCATTATGCTATTTTGGAACGGAGGGGGGGAACCCCATTTTAGATAATACTTCCAACATATATGTCCAATTGAGGCGGTCGAATGCTTTTTCAGCATCCAACGCTAGTAGTATGCCCTGTTGATGGGACGATTGTGCCCAATGGATTAGGTTTAGGAAGTGGCGAGTGTTGTCGCCTGGTTGTCTAAATGGGACAAATCCGGCTTGTTCCGGTGAAACCATGTTTAGTAGTAGTGGCTTTATACGCTTTATACCATATCAAAACCACAGGGCACATCCCTAAGGAAATGCTCCTCGCACATGTAATAACGCTGCCCAAACCGGGAAAACCCCCAACGGAATGCGCGAACCTGAGGCCAATATCACTGCTGAATGCAGATACTAAATTGTATGCGAAGCTGTTGTCCTCTGCCCTATCGTTACGTCTGAAATATTCTGCAGTGTCGTTTTGTCGACTAGGCACATATCTATGCGTGAGTATGTATGATGTACTGGAGAGAAGTAAGTATAATCTCTCCCGCTAGGGAATAAGTTGCGCCATGTATCATATAGATCGTGTTTGTGGAGGAATACGGAGAGGTTCCGGCTTAGGGAGGCAGCTTGATGTAGGGGCTTTTTCCCCTGGGCTCGTTGGATGTCTAGGTTGGGATCCAGTGTACAGTTAAAATCCCCGCATATGATAGTGTGACCCTGTCTAAGGGTTGCTACTTTTTTAAGAGCAGACCCCAGAAAGGAGGCCTGAGCGTCATTTGGGGCATACAGGGACGCCACTGTAACGTTAATGCCATTGAGTGCGCCTACCACGATTAACAATCTGCCTAATGTATCTTGGTAGATCTCAGTGGGCTGAAAGACCCAGTCTTTGTGGAATAGTACAGAGACCCCTTTGGATTTGTGCGGTGCTAATGCGTGGAATACTTGTGGGTAACAGGTCGGTTTAAATACTGGAGGGTTGTGTATACATAGGTGGGTTTCTTGCAGGCAGACTATTGCTGCTTGTGAAGTGTGTATCTCCCTTAGGGCAGAGTGTCTTTTGAACGGGCTGTTCAGGCCATTGACATTCAGGGAGAGGCATTTAAATTGGTGTGTCATTCTAGTGAGGGGGATGGCATGTTGCGTTGAGTGGGTTGTCCCAGAACTTGGGTGAGCGAGGATGTACACCTTCTCTCATGTCGGTAGGGAATGAATCCTGGTTGGTATGTGTAAGGGTTAGCAGTCGGGGACCGCGTCTTTGGTATGGTATCACAGTTATAAGACATGCAAAAACTAGGGGGAGAAAAAACATAAACATATACAACATAAACAAAATATATATACAACTCTCTCCATTGAGAGTGCAGCTTTGGGTGTACTGGGGAGCTGTCTTGTGTCTCCCCAGTTATCATCCCAGGTGGGGGGTCATGTGGAGCAGGTCAGCTCCTGAGCCATAGTAGCGTTTCAAGACATCAGATTGCACAGTCATGTATAGTGATGTGATAGCGGGGGAGCCATTATGGTCATCCTCCCGTTTCCCGCAGGGCAAGGGCACCCATCCCCGATGAAGGGGTAATATCGGTATCTTATGGTACGGTAGCGGTAGTTACGTGCGATTCAGTCTGGGTATACGTGTTTTTTTTTGTTTGTTTTTCGTCATCTATGGCTGCCATACGGCGTATGAATGGGCGGATTTTTATGGGGCAATCTGGCAAACTTGGGGTATGGCCTTTACCCCTGTCATCCCTAAGGTCTGGTGTTTAGGTCCCTGGGGGGTTATCACGACCCTGTCAGTTGAGCGCTGGGCACGGCCCATTGGTACAGGAATCTAAGGGGTTATTCCTACGTCATGAGGACCCCATTGTAGTGATCGTCCCCGTGGGTCAGTGTATGCCTGGTATTGGTGGCCACCCCGGTCACCGTTCGGTTTTTCGTAAGGGGCTCTGTGCCCATTGGGGGTTGTTAGCGTTCCCGCATGAGGCGGGTAAATATTTATGCTCCGTGGGATGTTGGTTTCGGGGCAGGATGCCCGGGGGGTCATACTAGGGGGGGTCTGCTCCCTGCTGTGATGTCTTCCCCTACGGGCAGGACCCCTGAGTGTCGGTGGGGGTAGGCACATAACCCTCAGATTGGCACTGACCGGGGGTACCCAGTGGGAGAACCAGGGCCTTAAGTGTCACAATGTGGTGGGATGGCAGAGGGATCACAGTATACATTCACAGGTTTAGAACGTTCGCACATATACTACCAGTCCTGAAGTTAGCAGCACGTAGGTGTGTATGAAAGTCCTGAGTTGGCGCAGTGCCAGACTCTGTAATTCAAAGTTCATTTGGTCGGGTCCTCCTTCACATAGAGCATGCGATGGTGTGGTCCCTTAATGATGTTGCACGGATGACCGGTGCCCCATGGTGCTCTAACGTGGAGGTTGGCCCACCATCTTCCATTCCGGCCGAAACCGTTGTGGGGAGGCCTCTGGAGGGTTTGCTGATCCTTGATTGTCCCACAGGCCCCATTCCTTCAGGGTGTTGAGACCTGTATCTGGGTCTGCTATCACGTTTACTTTGCCGTTGCGCCATATCAGGACCTTCGTAGGGAAGACCCATCTATATGCCAGTTTGTGATTCCGCAGCGTTTTAGTAATTGTGGAAAAGTCTCTGCGGCGCGCCATTGTCATGGCCGACAGGTCTGCATAAAGTGCTATGCCTTCATAAGGTGTGGGCATGGTGGGCAATGCCCTAGCAGCCGTGAGGAGGGCATCTTTAGTCCTGAAGTAGTGGAAACGTGCTATGACATCGCGTGGGGTATCCGCAGAGAGGCGCTGTGGCCTAGGAAGCCGGTGTACTCTGTCGAGGTCCCATGCTGAGCCGCTTATGGTAGGCGCCATTGTTGCGCACATGGTGGTGATATAGGCGTTGAGTTTGTCTGGCGTGACAGATTCTGCTATCCCTCTGAATCTTACATTGTTTCTTCGTGATCTGTCCTCCATGTCCGCCAGTTTTTGCCATAACTTAGTATTGTCAGCTTCCAAAGCTTGGAGTTTGTCGGCCGCTGCATTATGAGCCGAGCATAGCTCCTCTGTTTTCCTCTCGAGATAATCCGTGCGGTCACCCAGTTCTGCAATCTCCTGGTGTATACCATTGATTATTGTTGTAAAATCTTCGCGGATTGTTGATCTTAATTCTTGGAGCATAGCCTTGAGGTAAGCCTTTGAGATGTTCCCTTCTGTTTCTGTCTCTGGGGCCTGGTCCAAGTCCGTCGCACCTTCCGAGGTCTGGGTGAAGGACTCTGAACCGGCGCCATCTTGGATCATTTTGTTCCTTTCTTTTTTCGCCTGCCAGGACGGATCCGTAAGCTTTGCTTGTTTGGAGGGCGACATATTTGTGGTATGGTCCCTTTCCCCGTTGTTTTGCTACTTGGTTGTAGATCGTAGTCGTGCACTTAGTATGCATTTTGGCTCGTGCTGGAGAGGAGCTCCTACTCCATGCGTCCGTTCAGGCCGGAAGTCGGACACCGAAGTTGATGTTCTTACTGAAAGACTTTAGATCCTGGCTCCTGAGAAGCAACCTGTGACTAGTGATGCACCGAACGGTTCGCCAGAAAATAGTTCCCGGCGAACATAGCATGTTCGCGTTCGCTACGGCGGGCGAACACATGCGCTGTTCGATCCGCCCCCTATTTGTCATCATTGAGTAAACTTTGACCCTGTACCTCACAGTCAGCACACACATTCCAGCCAATTAGCAGCACACCCTCCCTAGCAGACCCTCCCACCTACTGGACAGCATCTATTTTAGATTAATTCTCAAGCTGCATGCTTAGTGAGAGGAGGGAAAGTGTAGCTGCTGTTGATTAGATAGGGAAATGCATAGCTAGGTTAGGGTATACAGTGTCAACTACAGTCCTGAAGGACTCATCTGATCTCTGCTGTAAGGACAGCACCCCAAAAAGCCCTTTTAGGGCTAGAACATCAGTCTGCTTTTTTTTTTTTTTCTGTGTAATGTAATTGCAGTTAGTTGTCTGCCACTGCTGCCAGCTTCTGTGTCAGGCTCACAGTGGATACTGTGCCCATTTGCCCAGTCAGTGCCACCACTCATATCTGGTGTCACAATAACTTGCATTTAAAAACAAAAAACTTTTTTCACTGTTATAGATTGAATAGCAGTTAGTTGTCTGCCAGTGTCTGTGTCAGGCTCACAGTGGATACTGTGCCCAGTGCCACCACTCACTCACTGGTGTCACAATAGCTTGCATTTAAAACCCAAAAACTTTTTTCACTGTTATAGATTGAATAGCAGTTAGTTGTCTCAAAGCGGTGTGTCAGGCTCACAGTGGATACTGTGCCCAGTGCCACCACTCACTCACTGGTGTCACAATAGCTTGCATTTAAAACCAAAAAACTTTTTTCACTGTTATAGATTGAATAGCAGTTAGTTGTCTCTAAGCGGGTGTGTCAGCCCTACACCGTGTACTCTGCCAGTTTACAGTGCCACTCATATCTGGTGTCATAATAGCTTGCATTTAAAAACAAAAAACTTTTTTCACTGTTATAGATTGAATAGCAGTTAGTTGTCTCAAAGCGGGTGTGTCGGGCTCACAGTGGATACTGTGCCCAGTGCCACCACTCACTCACTGGTGTCACAATAGCTTGCATTTAAAAACAAAAAACTTTTTTCACTGTTATAGATTGAATAGCAGTTAGTTGTCTGCCACTGCTGCCAGCTTCTGTGTCAGGCTCACGGTGGATACTGTGCCCATTTGCCCAGTGCCACCACTCATACTGGTGTCACAATAGCTTGCATTTAAAACAAAAAACTTTTTACACTGTTATAGATTGAATAGCAGTCAGAGTCCTTAAAGCGGGTGTGTCGGCTCACAGTGGATACTGTGCCCAGTGCCACCACTCATATCTGGTGTCACAATAGCTTGCATTTAAAAACAAAAAACTTTTTTCACTGTTATAGATTGAATATAAAAGTGGCCTCTTTGAGAGAAATATTTCCCACAATCAGAACAAAAATAAGGTTTCTCTCCTGTATGGCTCCTCAAATGATGCTTAAGATTAGAAGCGGCTGAAAAGCATTTCTCACACTCAGAACAAAAATATTTTTTTTTTAACATTCTCTCCACTCTGAACGAAATGACGTTTGGGAAGAGATTTTGTATGAGTAGGTTTTTCATGTACGATACGGGAACATGATTTAGATCCTTAGTAAGTTTTGCGAGATCCAATAGTGTGTATGTAGGGGGAACAGTCAATCCATATCTGCCAAGTGACCCTATGTAGGAGGAACAGTCTCTATTCTGCTCTGTGTCAGTGTGTATCAGGGGCTCTGAGGACAGGTGTCAATCCATATCTGCCAGGTGACCCTATGTAGGGGAACAGTCTCTATTCTGCTCTGTGTCAGTGTGTATCAGGGGCTCTGAGGACAGGTGTCAATCCATATCTGCCAAGTGACCCTATGTAGGAGGAACAGTCCCTATTCTGCTCTGTGTCGGTGTGTATCAGGGATCCCTAGGACAGGTGTCAATCCATATCTGCCAAGTGACCCGATGTAGGGGGAACAGTCTCTATTCTGCTTTGTGTCAGTGTGTATCATGGTCTCTGAGGACAGGTGTCAATCCATATCTGCCAAGTGACCTATGTAGGAGGAACAGTCTCTATTCTGCTCTGTGTCAGTGTGTATCAGGGGCTCTGAGGACAGGTGTCAATCCATATCTGCCAAGTGACCCTATGTAGGAGGAACAGTCTCTATTCTGCTCTGTGTCAGTGTGTATCAGGGTCTCTGAGGACAGGTGTCAATCCATATGTCAAGATGTCAATATGTCATATGTCAGGTGTCAATCCATATCCATTGTGATTTAGGAATGTTAGGTGACTTATGCCCTTTATGGATTAAGACCAGACTCTGCATCAACTGTGTAATTTTTCCATGGGAGTTTTGCCATGGATCCCCCTCCGGCATGCCACAGTCCAGGTGTTAGTCCCCTTGAAACAACTTTTCCATCACTATTGTGGCCAGAAAGAGTCCCTGTGTGTTTTGAAATTTGCCTGCCCATTGAAGTTTCGGGTTTACTACATCACTACCTGTGACTTGCCTTTATTGCGTCCAACCTGATTCACTACCAACCCTGTTCCATACCAACCTGGATTGCCTGCAACTCTGCTTTAATCCTGCCAACCTGGTTTACTTCCAACCTTGCTCCATACCAACCTGGGTTGCTCACAACTCTGCTTTCTCCTGCCTACCTGGTTTACTTCCAACCCTGCTCCATACCAACCTGGATTGCTTACAACTCTGCTTTAACCTGCCTACCTGAATTATAAAAACATGCTTAACCCATATATGGACATTGCTGCTTACTCTTATTTACAAGGTGTTATTTTCCTACCCTGAAACCTTATTGTTCTTTATACCTGTCTTGCTATTCTACCTATGCTTTTATCTCTAGCTTTCTTATTATTTGCAAGCCTGTTTATTATCTATACATATAGGCTCCTCCTACCTCTCCTAGCGCTCTTTCAGTGTTTCTTTCTCTGGCTCTGCTTCTTCTCCCCAACTCCTCTCTGTTGGTGTCCCCCAAGGTTCAGACCTTGGTCCCCTACTGTTCTCCATCTATACTGCCTCCCTTGGTAAACTCATTAGCTCCTTTGGCTTCCAATATCATTTCTATGCAGATGACACACAAATCTACCTGTCCTCTCCTGATCTCTCCCCGTCCCTCTTGACTAGTGTCTCTGACTGCCTCTCTGCTGTTTCTAACTGGATGGTTGCCCACTTCCTTAAACTAAACTTGACCAAAACTGAAATTCTGGTCTTTCCTCCCTCAAGTGTTGTTGCTCCTGTGTCTGTCTCCCTCCAAGTCAACGGTGCTACCATCAGCTCCACCATGCAGGCTCACTGCCTAGGTGTTCTCTTTGACTCCGACCTCTCCTTCATGCCTCATGTTCAATCTATTGCCAAATCCTGTCATTTCCATCTCAAAAACATTGCGCGCATCCGCCCCTACTTAACGCCAGATGCGACTAAGGTGTTGGTCCATTCCACTGTCCTTTCTCGCCTTGACTACTGTAATCAGCTTCTCAGTGGTCTTACGTGCTCCCAACTAGCGCCATTACAGTCCATAATGAATGCGGCGGCGAGGCTCATCTTCCTGTCCGCCTGCACCTCCCATGCCTCACCCTTCTGTCAGTCCCTACATTGGCTTCCTATAAAATATAGAGCTCAATTTAAAATTTTGGTTCTTGCTTTCAAATCTCTACATAATGCCCACCTATCTATCCTCCCTTATACACAAGTATGTCCCGTCTAGGCCCTTACGTCTATCTTCTGTCCGTACTCCCACCTCTGATGCTCGCCTTCAAGATTTCTCGAGGGCTGCACCGTTCCTGTGGAACTCACTTCCCTCCTCCGTTAGATGCTCACCCAGTCTCCACTCCTTCAAAAAATTGTTAAAAACCAACTTCTTCATAAAAGCGTATCAATTAAACTGTTAATAGCTCCTGACTGATTCCTCTTCTGCAACTGTCATTAGTCTAATACTATACTTACCTTTTTGTGTCATTTTACCCCACTCCCTCTAGCATGTAAGCTCATTGAGCAGGGCCGTCAGTCCCTCTGTTCCTGTGTGTCCAACTTGTCTGGTTACAACTACATGTCTGTTCGTCCACCCATTGTAAAGCGCTGCGGAATTTGACGGCGCTCTATAAATATCATAATAATAATACTAATAATAATAATATTGCCTTAATGCAATTAATTGCCTTTATTTCTCTCATTTTCCTTCTCCTTATTATTTCATTCTATAAGTTATCCTGCTGTTATGTCAAAACCTACCAATAAAGCCTCTTTAGTTATCTCTGACCAAAGCCTCCTATCTGACATGAACAAGATCATGACAGAAACACTAATATTTGGGAATATTCTGAAGCTTTTTTTTTTTTTTGATTCATGAATCAGAAGAAAAATAGAAATAATCTTAGTCGTAAGCAGAGGATGGCCATTAGAGAACTTTAATCGGACAAACATATGGTCATAAAACCCGCCGATAAAGGCTGTGGTATAGTTATACAAGTAAAGTAAAGTATTACCAAGAAATTTATCGCCAATTGAATGACACTATGACATACAAAGAGCTAACTAAAGAACCTATAGGCCAGATAAAAAAGGATTTCTCTACGTTATTGGATAGGGGGAGCGCACTGGGTATCTTGAATAAACATTAGTATGAATACCTAAATATTGCCACCCCCAAGACCCCAATGTTCTACACCCTTCCCAAGATACACAAAGATCGTGAATATCCCCCCAGAAGACCGATAGTCTCGGGATTGGTTCCCTACTCAGTAATCTATCTGAGTATGTGGATAGACAATTATAACCATATGTTATATCCCAACCCTCTTACCTTAGAGACTCGACTCTTAGAATTACTACTTGAGTTTGAATGGAAAGAGAATTATTTCTTAGTAACATGTAATGTGACTAGCTTATATACGAACATATCACATGACTTAGGATGTTTGACGGTTAAATATTTTTTAAATACAAATTTTAATATTATAGATGAACAAACGGTTTTTATCCTAGATAGCATAAAATTTATACTTTTTAATAATTATTTCTAGTCTGATGGCAAATTTTTCTTACAATTAAAAGGAACTGCAGTGGGAACTAGATTCTCACCTAGCTATGCAAATTTATATATGGCACATTGGGAAAATGAATATATTTTGTCCCAACAAAATAGCTGGGTGTTGAATCTTGTTCTCTATCACAGATTTATTGATATCTTTTTTTTATCTGGCAGGGAGAAGAAGATTCCCTAAAAGAGTTTTTAAATGATTTAAACCAGAATGATGTGGGTATAAATTTGACATGTGATTTTAGCCAAAATAATATACATTTCCTAGATTTAGAAATATATAGAGACCAGAATAACATTGAAACAAAAACCTTCTTTTAAAAGGTAAATGTTAATGGATATATAGATACAACAAGTTGCCACTATAGTCCCTGGCTTCAGAATATTCCCAAAGGACAAATCTGCACAAGCTTTTCGATGCACAAGCTTCTTTTCTAAAAAAAGATTAATATAAAAAAAGTATAATACAGGAATAATTGATGAATGTTCAAAAGACAACAAGCTAAAAGATAGGAAAACATTTTTTTAAGAAACCATCTAAACAGATGAAGGTCCACCGTGAAACTGGAGAGAATAATATTCCTTTAATTTTAGACTATAATGAAGATTTTAAACAGATCAAACATATTATAAATAAACATTGGTATATTTTAAAGAGTGATCCTTTTCTAAAAAATCAAATTGGAAAAAGACCGCACATCATTTATAGAGGGGCTATGAGTTTAAAACAAGTTTTAATGTCAAATTATATTAACAAAGATAAAGCAAAATACCTTTTTGGTTTAGAAAAAGGTTTCTATCCGTGTAGATCATGTTCAGCATGCAAAATAAAATCTTTTAGAAAACAGAAATACACAAATTTTATCTCTTTCTCTACAAATAAAATTTTTATGATCAAACAAGTTCTTACTTGCCAATCTTCTAATGTCATATACCTCCTCTGGTGCCCATGTGGACTGCAATATATAGGGATGACAACTAGGATTTAAAAAAAAAAGAATAGCAGAACACATGGGTAATATCGAGAGGGGGGTATATACATAGTGTTTCAGCTCGCTTTGCTGAAAAGCACAATGGTAACCCTTCTTTATTATCATTTATGGTTGTTTTTTTTAAAAGACAAAAACATTGAGGAGAAGAGGAGAAGATAACTTTAAGAAACTGGCAAGAGCTCCAAGTGAATGGATTTTTAATGTAAATACACTCTTCCAAAGTGGTCTAAATCTAGATTTTGAATTTGCACACTTTTTATAGATATACCTTTTTATTTTTTTAACCATTTTTATATTATTATTTTTATATTATATCATTTATTGACATATATTCTCTGTTTTTTATATCTTAAATATCCTCTCCACTGTCTTTGCCTTGTTGATTCTATTCATACATTCTAATTCCTAGAAGGAGATTGTACATGTGGATTTTATATATGTATTATATTTATGCCTTTTTAATCTTATTTATATAGTTTTTCCTCCCCTTTTGCTCCCTAATATGGTATATTGTAATATATTTGTTGTATATACTAAATGGCACTTGCCCTTTTTCTGTCCAATGATTATTAATGGACTCCCATGAGTAATATGATTATTGTAACCCTCTCCTGCTTGGTCTTCCCAAAAGCCGTACTGCACCTCTACAGTCTGTAATGAACGCTGCTGCTAGACTGATTTTCCTCTCTAGTCGGTTCTCTCACACCTCACCCCTCTGCCAGTCCTTACATTGGCTTCCTGTGTGCTATAGGAGTCATTTTAAGGCACTAACTCACACCTATAAAGCACTGAACAACTCTAGCCCCTCCTATATCTCCTCACAGATCCATCGGTATGTCCCTTCTCGGTTTCTCCGCTCTGCCCGTGACCACCTCCTGTCCGTTGTCCGCACCCATACGGCCAACTCGCGCTTGCAGGACTTCTCGCGGGCGGCTCCCTTCCTATGGAATAGCCTGCCTACCGCCATCAGACTCTCCCCTAGTCTTCAATCATTTAAGAAGTGCCTTAAAACCCATCTCTTTAGGAAAGCTTATGGCCTCCAAGACTAACCCCTACCTCACATACCTGTCTCTTGCCCTCTCCTATAGGGCAGCCCACCTTATTTGATTGCAAATTCCTGTCCTAATGTGTTTTACACCCCACCTCCTATAGAATGTAAGCTCAATTGAGCAGGGTCCTCTTCAACCTATTGTTCCTGTAAGGTTATTTGTAATTGTCCTATTTATAGTTAAATCCCCTCTCATAATATTGTAAAGCGCTACGGAATCTGTTGGCGCTATATAAATGGCAATAATAAATAAATAAATAAAAATGACATAGCGGCAGATTGCGATTACAGGAAATAGGAAGCAGATATAACCAATGAACTGTGGATGAACACTCTTGTAAAAATGACGGTGAAAGACAGAAGTATGAGCACTGAAAGAAGGCTATATCGCCGAAACGCGTTTGCTGTTTACTCTTCATATATGCACTTTATATTTATGTTGTTTGGGTTACTAGTAGATGGTAAGTGAAACCATTTGTGTTTTCCACTCTACTTTAGTACCCATTTTTAAAATATATTTGTTGCTTGATTTTTAATACTTAATAAACCGTATTTTGAGAAATGTTGAAGACCTGTTACACAGTTCTTGGAAAATTGTGGGGATCTGGATCGTTTTAGCCCTTTGGGGCACCCAAAAGCACATAATATAGAGCCTGGGACAGCTCTGAACCATGTAAGTGGTATTCCTATCCCATCCCTTCTATATTCAGTTGCAAAAAAAAGAATATGAACCCTTTGGAATGATATGGATTTCTGCATAAATTGGTCATAAAATGTGATCTGATCATCATCTAAGTCACAACAATAGACAATCACAGTCTGCTTAAACTGATTACACACAAAGAATGCAATGTTGCCATGTTTTTATTTAACACACCATGTAAACATTCACAGTGCAGGTGGAAAAAGTATGTGAACCCTTGGATTTAATAACTGGTTGAACCTCCTTTGGCAGCAATAACTTCAACCAAACGTTTCCTGTAGTTGCAGATCAGACGTGCACAATGGTCAGGAGTAATTCTTTCCTCAAGTGTATTTAATTTTTTTCTAAGTGTTGCTGTCTGCGTAGCAAAGGATTTTCTTTGAAGTCTAGCATGGAATGAAAGGTCTTGGAAAATCTTTATTTGTTTATATGGTGAGTCTTTCAAGTCCTTCATTGAGATGGCCTTGATAATTTGGGTCTTGACACGGAATGAGTAGAGACAGATGATTACGTCTTTTGGATACTGGTCAGGAACCTTGCTGGGCTTCATTGCTCTCTGGCATCTTTCCATTATGTTCCACTCTTTGTTTGAGTTAATCCCCCGGAACTTGCAGAGCTCTTCGCAGTAGTCTTCCAATTTTGCATGTATAATTCTGAGGTTGTTTCTTTGGGATCTATATTCTACATCTCCAATTTTGTCGTTTAGACTTTCCATTTTTTCTTCCAGAGTTTTTTTCTTGCAGGTTTCTCCTTTGGGTGTGGTGCCTAAGAATGAACCCTGTAAATATCGCCTGATTCACCATTTGTCGTACCCTCCATGGGGTTCGGTGAAGGATGACATCTCGGCTGAGCTTTGCAAGGTCTCCTACGCATGCTTTAATGCGGCGGTTCACATGGTGCGGGCTGGTGGCCCAGGGGTGTTGCTAGCTAAGGCGGATGTGGAATCTGCTTTTAGGCTGCTTCCCGTGCACCCAGAGTGCCATCATCTCTTGGGCTGTGCCTTTGAGGGACAGTTCTTTGTGGATATGTGCCTCCCTATGGGTTGCTGTCTGTCCTGTTTTTATTTTGAGTGCTTTAGCACTTTTCTGGAATGGGTGGTACGGAGGGAAGCAGGGGTCACTTCCCTGCTGCCTGCAATCTCTTTTGGGGAAACTAAATTTTGCCTGTTGGATTTTGCCCATGGGCGGATCTTTAACAGGCGCCTGGCGGCAGCGACATGTAGGATCATTCGCCCACAGCATTTTATCCGGCTTACGCGGCCCTTGCGGGCTGTCTTGGCTGTCTGGGATTACTTCTTGGCCTTGTATACTGGTAGGACTTACTGGCAGGCCCCAGAGGTTTCTAATGCTGTTCTCCACCTGTTTACCGATGCGGCTGGCTCGTCTGGTTTTGGGGCCATTCTGGGCTCAAAATAGTGCGCTGACTCATGGCCAGAGGCTTGACATAAGGCAGGGCTCACTCGGAACTTGACCTTTCTGGAGCTCTTCCTCCCTCAATTTGGGGGTGGTGCAGGCTGTTAATCAGTTGACTGTTTTCTCCTCCCCATGGTACACTTGCTGTGGTGCTTGGTTCTGCGCTGTTTGGGGCTTAATGTGTCTTGTGCGTTCTTTACCAACAGAAGAGAGGAGTTTGATCTCTATATGCACACGCTGGTAGACCTGGGCAACAAATATGGTGGTTCAGCCTTCTATGACTACCATAGGTCTTTTTCTGCAAAAGTGTCTGGAGCCTTCTCCCAGTACGGAACACGATCCAACTGGGGAAGGATTGACACTGTCATTTTTTGCAGACACTTTGCAGGTCTAAAAACACCAGCTTGTGCATACTGCTCCTCCACAGTCATACTACAAATGTTTGTCCCAACACGGCGGACGAACATGCCTCCACGCAAGGAGCTAGTTCCTCTGGGGTTTCAGAGAAGTTGTCAAGAGACAAACTGGGACACCCAATCAAGTTTCTGGGCAAGTCCCAGATATGTAATAATTTCAATGTTGGGTCTTGTAATTACAGTGGATGTAGACTATTGCATGTCTGTTCAAAATATTTTAGGGCACATGCAAAGACCATGTGTTCAAATAAAATGTATTCCAAGCCTTACCTAACGTCCATTAATATGCTAGTATTCACGGCATCTATGTCTCAGCACCCATCTAGACACCTAGTAGACTTTCTCATCTCTGGTTTAACAGAAGGCTTCCATACAGGTTTCCTACACATACCAGCCAGAACTCTGGAATGCCCTAATCTACAATCCGCCCAACACAACCCCACAGCGGTTGACACCCTCATAGCCCAAGAAGTAGATGAGGGTTTCGTATTGGGGTCTTTCAAAACTCCTCCATTCATAGTATGGCGCACCAACCCCATTGGTATTGTCACAGGGAAATCTTCCCAAAAACAGAGACTCATCAGTGACTTATCGGCACCCCACTCATCGGCCAACCCCAGTCTTAATTCTCTCATACCCTCTGAGGAATTCTCTCTGCAATACACCACCATAGATCACGCCATTACCGCTATCATACAAGCAGGGGTTGGAGCCTGGCTCAGTAATATATATATATATATATATATATATATTTGCTCCACACGGTTTTCCTGTGAATTTGTTATACTACCAGGTACGTACACCTGCTCATATGGTATTCTACCATACATTTCATTCCGTCCCCCTAGGTTAGAGTACTGGCAATAGGGTCACAGGCTTCCCAATAGGTATTTACCCCGTCTTGGCAGTCGCCATCAGTTAGTGGTCCTGCGAGACCAACACCCCGCCTCAAAAGTTTCAGAGGCAAACACCCATCGGGCCACACGTTAGATAGCCGCCTCGCATGTTGCATTGCTACTAATGACTTTAAATTACTACCAATCCACCCCACACTGTGGCACCTGCATGGCATCAAGTGGTCCGGGAACTACTATTTTTTCTCCCGGTTAACTTTTGGGTCCAAAAGTAGCCCAGCTATTTTCGACACATTTGCCGAAGCATTATGCTGGTTACTATTGAACATAGCCAGATGCCCTATGGTATTACATTACCTGGACGATTTCCTACAGATCGAGGAGAATACTTCACCTCCTACTAGTCTCAAAGCTACCACTAAGCAATTTGAGCAACTAGGTGTACCTATCTCCCCAAAGAAAACAGAGGGGCCAGACACGGTTATCACTTTTCTGGGTATCCAACTAGACTCCGCCACAATGCAAGCGAGCCTACCACACAATAAGATAGAGAATATTCTCACTTACATAAACAGCTACCTTCAGCTCGGTACTTGCAACCGCAAAGAGCTACAGTCCCTGCTGGGGTCACTACATTTTGCTATGCGCATTATACCTCAAGGCCGCTCCTTTATATCACGACTATTGCATCTTTTCCCACATTTCCTACATGACACGCACAGGTTGTCCTTAGATACCCAAGCTACGGCAGATCTAAACATGTGGAAGAGATTTTTAACCCTCAATGGACTGACTCATCTCCTACCATTTGGTCAGATGCAGCATCTACCACTGGTTTTGCAGCAATTTTTGGGAACGAATGGCTTTGGGGCAGCTGGCCTTCAGCAGTTCAGGATTTGGAAGGCTTCTCCACTACCTCAGCTCTTTTTGAGATCTATCCCATCGTGGAGGCTGCCATAGCATGCGGTCATTTATGGGCTAATATGCCAGTGCGTTGTTACTCAGACAACCAGGCAACCTGTCACATCATCAACAAAGGTCGTTCCAAATCACTTATGATCATGAGATTTCTGAGATTTTTCCTATGTTGTTTCCATGTTCCAGGTGTATGTAACACAGCTGCTGACAATTTGTCTCGCTTTAAATTTCAGGCGTTTCATCAAGCACTCCCGTCAGCTGCGCCCACAGCCACCATCACTCCAACATTTCAACAACTCATACTGGACTAGAAACCATCATGCAGCATAGCAGGACACTGTCCCAATTGGCACTTTCATACAATACACACAAAACATACAACAGGGCTTTCACGCTATTCAAAATATTCCTTCTGGAACATAACATCATGCAACCATTTGTTATGACATCTTTTTTGGGGTTTGCTTCCTTTTACCACCTTAAACTTAAAATATCATATAACACCATCAAACTCTATCTCACTGGCATTCAACACCACATGCTAATCTTACACCCAAATAACAACAGTTTCATGGCCTCTCACCAAATTAAAACCATACTCAGAGGTATTCAGAAATCAGAACCCACACATACAGCCCAGAGGCTACCCATAGATAACCATATCTTTAAAGCATTGTCTAACCTGCTTGACTTACAACCGTTTGACACCAATACAAATTCTATCATCAAAACAGCAATATACATAGCTTTCTATGGATTTCTAAGATCTAGAGCATTCACTACAACCTCCACGACCCAAAGTACTCCTTTCCTCCTCTATTCCCACTTGACAAAACATATGGATCATTACATCCTGACTTTACCTCACTCCAAAACCAGTCAGCACATACCCGTAAACATTCCGTACTATCCCACGCACAACAGATGGTGTCCCCTCAGGGTTCTTGATGCCTACATACAGCATCATAACTTACTGCCCTCACAACCACTACTACAGCTACAAGGTGCAGTACTCACCACTACAACCTTCATGACCTACGTCAGGTCCTTGCTCACACAACTGGGCCTCAACGCAGTCAAATACTCAGGGCACTCCTTTCGTATAGGAGCCGCGTCCACAGCCTCCAGTGTCAACATCCCAACTCATGTTATCAAAACACTGGGGCGCTGGAAGTCATCCGCTTACTCACGGTACATACCGAACCCAGTACAAGAATTAAGGGATGCTTTCAAAAACATGTCTGGTTGATAAAATGTATATGTATTGGTTGTCTGTAATAAATTTGATTACTTAATTTTGCCCTCTTCTTTCTCAGGCCTACCTCATTGTCGGTTCCGGCACACCACAACCGACTTGCTCTTTTTATTATCCTACATTTATTTATGGTATTTCACACTGTACTATCATAAGCACCTAACACAAGTATTAAGGCAATTTTGCCTGGATTTGTGGGAGGTGCTGGTTTGCTACCCCTAGCCTACTTAAGGCACTCCCCTTACCTTGCTCCTTACTGTTCGAGGTCAGCGTTGAATGACCCTCCCACCACACAACATTTATGTTCTATTTTTCTTTCCCTGGGTAGGCCTTCTTCTTTCTCAGGCCTACTTCATCGTCGGTTCCAGCACACCACAACCGACTTGCTCTTTTTATTATCCTACATTTATTTATGGTATTTCACACTGTACTATCATAAGCACCTAACACAAATATATATATATATATATATATATATATATATATATGAACCAAAACAAGGGGGGGTTGGCTGCACTCACCTGAACATGCATAAATGGGGGTGCTGCTGGGGGCCAAATAATACAATACACAAGATTCAGCGCACTCACCTATCCACTTAAAGGACCACTATAGTGCCAGGAAAACATACTCGTTTTCCTGGCACTATAGTGCCCTGAGGGTGCCCCCACCCTCAGGGTCCCCCTCCCGCCCGGCTCTGGAAAGGGGAAAGGGGTAAAAACTTACCTTTTTCCAGCGCTGGGCGGAGAGCTCTCCTCCCCTGATCCTCCTCCGTTACGCCCCGCCGGCTGAATGTATACGACGGCAAGAGCTCTGGCAGCATTCAGCGGTCTCATGGAAAGCATTCATAGTAGGCACCACTATGGGCGATGCTCATAGTGAAATCACGGTGAGAAACGCATAGCGCCTCGTGTGTCAATGGGACAGCCACTGGGGAATGGGGAAAGGCTCAGCATTCATAAAGCAACGCGGTTTCTCACCAGAAACTGCTATGTTCAAAACCGGTTAACCCAGCTGGACCTGGCGCAGTTCATTGGCTGAGTGGGTCGCGGGTGCTAAGTGTTCATAAAGCAGCAATGTTTGACGTTTTTTTTTTAAACACCTAATCTGGGCAACAATGGGGTTTGGTTACATTGTATGATCATACATTGCATAAGCCTGCCACAACATCAATGTACCCCATCTTTGGCAGGTCCTACACTAACAGCCTAATGTCTGCTCTTATGAGATTAACCTACTTGGGGAAAAAAATTCCATCTGGGGCTCTCTGCGGTACAAGGCTAAATAGGGCCCTGGGATGAGGCACCTGTGACAGGGAGGGGTGCAAAACCAAGGAGTTGGCTAGACTCCCAAATATATATATATATATATATATATATATGAAACATATTGTATAATTTGGCCCCCAGCAGCACCCCCATTTATACATGTTCAGGTGTGTGCAGCCAACACCCCCCCTGTTTTATATATATATATATATATATATATATATATATTTTATTTATTTTTTAATTTGGTATTTGGGATACATTGGATACTCTGTACCAATTAAATTTACATCATTTTTCTAGCTAGTTCTATGGTCAGGGTGACAAGTAGATGGCAGTGTTGAGCTTTAACAAGTACAATCGATAAATCCACTATCATTACACTGTTTTTTATTGGAGGTGGTATTTTTTCATTTTTATGTGTGCTTTACATTTTTGTTTGTTACACGTTGATTTATGCATTTTTAATACTAGTACAACAATAAAATAGCTTTTTAAATTTTTGGGTTTTGGTTTTCTTGTTGTTTGGAAATCGTTCCCCTCTTTTGAGGGTTTAGTATTCAAGTGTCAAATAACCCTGAAAATGTTTACTATTTATATATATATGTATATATATATATTTTTTTTTTCTTCTATTAATGAGGGTTTTAATTCTCTGTAACTTTCCCTTTCTATTTCCCCAAACTTTCTCTGGCTCTGCCTCTTCCTCCCAACCTCTCTCTGCTGGTGTCCCCCAAGGTTCAGTCCTTGGTCCCCTACTGTTCTCTATCTATACTGCCTCCCTTGGTAAACTCATCAGCTCCTTTGGCTTCCAATATCACTTCTATGCAGATGACACGCAAATCTATTTGTCTTCCTTTGATCTTTCCCAGCCCCTCTTGACTAGTGTCTCTGACGAAGTCTCTGCTATTTCTAATGGGTTGGCTTCCTTCCTTAAACTCAACTTGTCAAAAACAGAACTTCTGGTCTTGCCTCCCTCAAGTGTTGATACCCCTGTTTATGTCTCCCTCCACGTTAATGGTGCTACCGTCAGATCCACTATGCAGGCTTGCTGCCTAAGTGTACTCTTTGTCTCCGACCTCTCCTTCGTTACGCATGTCCAGTCGATTGCCAAATCCTTCCACTTCCATCTTAAAAACATTGTGCATCTACCCCTACTTAACGCCAGATGCGGCAAAGGTGCTGATCCATACCACTGTCATCTCTCGCCTTGACTACTGCGATCCGCTTCTCAGTGGTCTTACATGTTTCCAACTTGCCCCACTGCAGTCTATAATGAAAGCTGCGGCGAGGCTCAACTTCCTGTCCGCCCGCACCTGCCACCCCTCACCCCTCTGTCAGTCCCTGCACTGGCTTCCTGTAAGATATAGCGCTCAATATAAAATTCTGGTTCTTGCTTTTTAAATCTCTACATAATGCTACTCCC
>OW240914.1:140261943-140321727 GCA_933207985.1 Pelobates cultripes | reverse complement strand
TTCAACAGATAATTGAAAAAGCTCAAAATTGACAGCTCGAACTTCTCTTAAAAGGAAAACCTATGGCACAGAGCAAATGGGGGAAATCTAGGTGAAGAAATAATGAAAGTCCCGCAGACGTGATTAGCACGTCTGACTATACCTCCTTTTGTCTCTCTGATGCAGGCCTCACATGGATATTTTCCATAAGGTAGATCATGATATGATCTAAGAGGGGAATTGTAGATACAAATATCATCTCACTATCTATCCTAGCTGCTCATATAAGGGTTAATTTAAACTTAAAATTGTATCTTCAATTCTGGGAAGAATTTATCTAATATCATTTACGAGAATGACCATACTGAATTCGAAATGTTCTTGTTAATTGTCCAAGATTTTGGTATTTGTAAATATCTGTTTTTTATCAAATATACGTGCGTTAGGATAACGAGAAACAGCTGCTCATACGTGCGTTAGGATAACGAGAAACAGCTGCTCATAACGTGTGAAAAACAATCTATGTCATTGTCATCATTGTCACGCCCATATGCTCATTTTTCCCATCCTGCTATGAAAACGGGGTATAAATATAACTGAAGTATAATAAAATTTGAATTGGTTATTGAACACATCTCTGCTATTCATTTCCAATTTCCAGAGCTCTGAATGAGTTGGCAAATATCCATCATCCACAAAGGGCCCGGGATGATTTTATCCCCAACAACTATGGCCCCTGGGATGTATTGCCTGCTCTCCTGTACTGCTGAGGATTGCTACCAACTAGGTGGATTTGGCTATGGAGCTTGTGTAGTGCCCTCTGTTGGAAGCAACAGTAATATGCACTACCTGAATAGCAGGTAATATGCATATTTGGGTAGATTTGCATATCGCTAATTCTGCATGCAGGAGAGACATTTTGTGTTAATTATGGTCTTCCTCACCCATTTATAAATATGTAATTATGTTATAATAAGTCACTGTTTGTAATTTTATTGAGTTTTCACAGCAATGTTAATGTAATGACCATATGGGCTAGTCCCAAGTAAAATAAAGTTTTAGACAGTTCTACTTCACCCTCAATTTGGAGTCCTGTCTCTTATTGGGGGAATCTGCTACAAGGGATTGCTATGCTCTGCATATTCCCTTGCTTTAATCACTCCTAAACTCTTGTAAGAGCTTGTTCCTGCTTCACTTTGAAGTAAGAGAGGTTCGGCCTGTGGTGGTTGTGGTATCGGCTAGAGTGCTTGGAATCCACAAGAAGCACTAGGCGCATACATCAACGCAGGTACCCAGTCGGGGTGCCAGGTGATCTGTTACATATACATACAGTGAAACACAGCCAGATCATATACACACAGATATACATACAATGACACACATAGTCAGATAATATACACACAGATATACATACAGTGACACACACACACACAGTTAGATAATATACACACAGATATACATGCAGTGAAACACAGTCAGATTATATACACACAGATATACATACAGTGACACAGACAGTCAATAATAAACACACAGATATACATACAGTGACACACACAGTCAGATGATATACACACAGATATACACAGTGTGACACACAAAGTCAGACGATATACACACAGATTTACATACAGTGACACACACACACACACACAGATATACACAATGTGACACACACAGCCGGATGCACATAGAAACATATACACAAATAAATTCCTATACCATATTCTTAGTCACCCTCCTGTCCCCATACCGTTTTGGTGTATCAGGAGGATAGCTTCTCTGGGTCCAGTGGGGGGGCTGGAGCTTGCTGGAGATGATAGGAATGGGCTGCCAGAGGCTTCCATCTTTCAATCCTCCACTTGAGGTTCTCAATGCGATGGGAGGAAGTGAAGTGTGAGTTAAGTGTGATCACTTCCTCCCAATTCAGGTGCGCACAGGGGAACCTGAATTGGGGGAAAGGGGCCATCTGATGTGCAGATACAGTGCTCGACTGGGCCCCTGGTGGTTGGTATTTGAAAAGGGTATAGCAATAGGTTGCAGGCTCTACACCAGAGGCCTGCAAATAACACTAGAATTATGCCGGGTCAGTTGGGGAGATCTTCCTTGTTTCTAGCACTTCTCCTCATGGCAGGGCAGGAATTGCTGAAAGGTGTCACACCAGGATAGCGGTGGTCTTCACATATCATTCACCAGATTAGGCAATTCCTGCATCAGATGGCCTGCTTCTCTGCAATATGCACTTGTAACGAAGCTCCTTGTACCTTGGCTGGGTACCTCCGTTAAGCTTGCTTCCTAGCAGCCAGAGGGGAAAAACCTCGACTACTTCTGCCTCAGACTTCATAGCTTGACTGGAGTCTTTCCGGATCTTTTCCACCCTGGTGCAATGTACCGTGATATAGCTCTAATGTGTATAGCTGTATAGCATTCGCACCCAAACACTAGCCGAGACTTAATGAGGGGTGAAGTAGAACTGACTTTATTGAACACAGCACAGATATTTATAGGCACATTCCCCACAGGATGTTATTATTATTATTATTATTATTATTATTATTATTTTATTATTTATATAGGGCCAGCAAATTCCGTAGCGCTGTACAATGGGATATCAGGTAAAACAATGTAAGTCCCTCCCCAGAGTCTTGGTGTCTTGGACATAATTAGTTTAAGTCACCATAATTGAATTACCTTCTGAACACCAAGAAGTGTTCACAATAACATTTTCACAATCATACAATAACCCAATTAACTACCATTCTGTCCTACATTAGTGTAAATGCATTACTGTGTATACAAGGCAGGGTGGGAATAGACAATAACAAGGGCTGAGGACCACATGGGAGATTTAAGGGCATGGCAGAACAGTCAGTTTGAACTAATCTGGAAGTGTCTCGGAACAATGGGACAACACCCTTCTGGTAAAACAACATGGAAAGGGGGGAGGAAAAAAAGCTAACAAACAAATACATTATACGTACCCTGTACATATAATGGACACAGGGTGACTAAAACATAAGAGCAATCTGGGAACCTACATAAAATGTTGGTCTTCATCCCCCAGTGATGGTGACCACCATCACAGCACTGCTTGGCACTGTTTTGTTGGTCTTGAGATTGAGGTTGCAGCTCATTCGGCAGCAGTGCTTTGACTCTGATATGGATGAGTGCCAGAACCTGAGCTTATCAAGTGCTCCCTCAAAAGCTGACAAAATGACACTATATTAAATTATGGTTTTTCAAAGGGTGGTGTTTAAGCCTGACCAGCATAGACCCCCTTGACAGGCAGAACTATAGGGCCCGGTCACCATAATGACTGTTGCGACCCAGGTAGTTCTACCACTGTATATTGGGGTAGGGAGGAGACTGGGCCCCTTAATCCTACCAAGTTAACCCCTGGCTGGTCATTTGTGTTTGCATATCTTCTTGCGAGAATTAACCTGTTAGGGCCAGAAAGCTTACAGTGTTCTAGTCATTCTATATAGATATATGAGACCCTGCTTTTTTCATTTACATATTTACTTATTCATCAGCTTCTGCAGTATCATGAAGCCAGTCAGCTCTCTCATAACTTTTTTTTAACTTTTTGACAATTGAAGATTATGCTAGCGCAGTGTACTAATAATCTTAATTTTAATAATGACAGGAGGCGAGTATTTGCATTAACTTTCTTTACTAGCTCCATAGCAGCAAAGAAAAAAATCATTAAAGAAAGAACCAATCAGAGTAGAACAGAGGATATATAAGTCCCAGCGTAGCCATCCATTTCCTCTTGACTACTGCGACATCACAAGATCCAAATGTAGTAAGAAGTCCGTAGTAACTTAATTCCAACTGTCATAACGAAATCCAACATGGTCATAACAATGGCCTCTTCAGCCTTTCCATCGTCCCTGTGGTTTGTCAAACTGAAAAGAGAGAGAGAGTAGTATCACTGATACGGGAATGACCAAGGAAAAACCAATTGTCTGTAACGAATCAACTAGTTAATAAAGACGTCTAAAGTTCACCATACCAACTAGAGCAATAGCCCTATAATAAATATATCTGTATAAAAAGCTAATCCAAATAAATGAGTCCAGATAAAGAACCAATCTACTCCCACCAACTACTTACCTCCATCTGGGCGGGGACTTCTATGAGAATGAAAAGGGTGGGAAATACTCGCCTCCTGTCATTATTAAAATTAAGATTATTAGTACACTGCGCTAGCATAATCTTCAATTTTATAACATGACAGGAGGCTTCGTATTTGCAGTTTTAACGCTTAGGTAGGAGAGCGAAAGCGGCATTGGACGACTGGCGGAAATAGAAGGTCCCAAAGGTAGATTCCCGGGACCAATCTGCCGTGTGTAGGATATCCGTCAGAGAGGCGCCTGCTAAAAATGCCGATGATGCCGCTGCCCCTCGAACGGAGTGTGCGCCAAATGAGGCGTCTACCCCGGCTAGAGTGAGAATCCATCTGACCCATCTGGCCAATGTGATGACCGAGACCGGGCCGTGTGGAGTCACATATGATACCAAGAGTTGTCGTGCGGACGGTGAGCGCAAGCCTTCCGTTGCTGACACGTAGGCTCGGAGGGTCCGGACCACGCATAGCTGGGGATCCGAATTGAAAAACGGATAGAATACTGATGCTGTATTGGATTTATTACGTTGCGATATGTGGAACGTGACTCCTTCGGGTCCAATGGAGAAAGCGTCCTTATCGAAAGTCCGAACGTCCGCCACTCTCCGGAAGGACACCATGCACAACAGGAAGGTGAACTTCGCCGTCAGTTGTTTCAATGAGAGCTGGTCGTTGGGAGGCCAGTTCCTGAGGAAACGAAGGACTATCTCCACATCCCAGAGATGTTGGTATTTAGGTGCTGGTGGTCTCCTTAGTTTGATGCCCCGCAGCAGGCGGCATATTAGCGGATCCTGTCCGACTGCCCGTCCTTGAAACGGCACGTGCGCCGCCGAGATAGCTGACCTCGTGACATTTATGGTGCGGTATGACTTCCCATCCTCGAATAGGGTCGAGAGAAAATTCATGACCTCGGAAACAGGGGCTGTAAAGGGATCCAAGTCCCGTCCCACGCACCAACTGGTCCAAGTTCTCCATGCGGATAGATAGCTTCTCCGTGTTCCTGGGGCCCAGGAATCCCAAAGGAGGTCCTTAGCCGTTGACGATAACTCGTCGGTACGCCAGGCTCCCCTGAAAGAGTCCAGGCCACTAAGGTCAGACGGCCGTCCGACACCATCGGATGTGCGTTCCCCGCCGGGTCCCTGAGTAACATGTTGTCGTTCGGTAGGAGGATCAGGTCCTGATAAGACATTTCGAGAAGGTCCGGGAACCAAGGCTGACTCGGCCAGAGGGGCGTCAGCAGGGTCAGTCGAACCCTTCGTCTGCGAAGGTGATTGAGAACTCTGGCAATCATGGCGAATGGGGGAAAGGCATATGCCCCTTGTTGTGGCCAGTGCTGAGTGAAGGCATCTACCGCTAAGCAATCCGGGTCCGGTAGCCAGCTGTAGAATTGCGGCACCTGACGGTTGTTTCGTGAGGCAAAAAGATCCAGTATGAAGGGTCCCTTCTGGTCCTGTAGGTGTGCGAATATTCGCGGATCCAGCTGCCAGTCGCTGGCATCCCTCCAATGACGGGAGTACCAATCCGCCGTGAGGTTCGTCTCCCCCGGCAGGTGCTCTGCCCGTAGTGAGATATTGCGCGGGAGGCAGTAGTCGAAGATTTCCTTCGTCAGATGCGCCAGGGTTCTCGACCGGGTGCCCCCCAAGCGGTTGATGTATCGTACCGCGGATACATTGTCCATTCTTAACAGTATACAGCAATTGGACTGCCCTTTTGTGAGGCTGCGGATAGCAAAGGCGCCCGCTAGTAGTTCGAGGCAATTGATATGCATCGACAATTCCTGTGGTGTCCACGTGCCCCCTGTGGCCGTTTCTCCATCCGTGGCGCCCCATCCTAGGCGACTCGCGTCCGACTCTAGGATGAAGTCCGGTTGACTGCCGAATATGGCCCGACCATTCCAGGCCTGCATGCAGTGGAGCCACCACTGGAGTTCTTGGTATACTTCCTCCGACAGCGGGACCGGCTGGTTGTATGTGGGATTTTGGCGGAGGAGGCTGGCCTTCAGCCGTTGCATCGCTCGGTAGTGAAGGGGTCCCGGAAATATGGCTTGTATTGAAGATGATAAGAGACCCACAATCCGCGCCAGTTGGCGGAGCGGAATGGAATCCAATTTGAGAACCCTGCGGATCTCCTTCTTGATGGCCGTCACTTTGGCTGAGGGAAGATGTAGGGTGCAAGACCTGGAGTCGATCTCGAAGCCCAGGAATTGGATTCGTTGAGCAGGCGTCATTGCGGATTTGGCCTTGTTGACAACGAAGCCCAAGGATTCTAACAGTCGCACTGTATACGTAGTGTGCCGGATGGCCAGTTCCTTTGTTCTGCAGAACAAGAGAATGTCGTCCAGGTAAATTATGCATCTGATCCCGCGTGTTCGGAGGTGGGAAACCACCGGTTTTAGCATCTTTGTGAAGCACCACGGTGCTGAGCTCAGTCCGAACGGAAGGCACGTGAATTGCCATGGTGTGCCGTTCCACAGGAAGCAGAGAAATGGGCGGCTGTCTTTGTGGATTGGAATTGTGAGATAAGCGTCCTTGAGGTCTAGCCGCGTAAACCAATCCTTTTCTTGGAGGAGATCCCGCAATAAATGGATGCCCTCCATTTTGAAGTGGCGGTAAGTCACGAACATGTTTAGCCCTCTCAAATTGATCACTGGCCGGAAATCCCCGGTCTTTTTGCGGACCAGGAACATGTTGCTGAAGAATCCTCCCCTTGTGTGCGCTGGTTCTATAGCGCCCTTTACGCGAAGCTCGCGGAGTTCCCCATGTATGAGGCGAGTGTCCGCAGCCGAAAGGCGCAAAGGATAAGGGGGAAACCTTTGAATGGGCTGTGATCGGAGTTCTATTTGATATCCTTGGACGGTCTGTAGCACCCAAGCGTCCGTGGACAGCTGGGCCCAATTCTCTGAAAAAAGTGAAACACGGCCTGCAATCACAGTTACAAGAGGTACCGAACAAAGGTGGTCTCTTACCTGTAGGGAATCGTGCACGGCCTCGTCCTCGACCGCCCCGTCCTCTGTCAGAACCCCTCTGGTAGTAGGGGAATGGTTGTTTGGCTCCGTTGCCTTGGTAACCTTGTTGAGGGAAGAATTGGTGCTGAAAGCCCATACGGGGGCCTGAAGGCCAGAAACGGCTGGCGGCACGGCCCCGCTGCCGACCAGCCCTTGAAAAAACACCCTTTGCGGAGGTACCTCGGAATACCTTACGCATAGACGTGCGGGCTCTACTCAAGGAGGTAAAGACGTTTACGTGCTTGTTCAATTCTTTCATAAAAGCTTCACCAAAGAGCTTGCCCTGTGCCTGTGGGCCCAATTCTTTGACCCCGAGGTCAACTAATTTGGGGTCGATACGAAAAAGTGCTGCCCGGCGCCGCTCCGTAGAGAGGGCCGCATTTGTATTACCGAGGAAACAAAAGCCCCTCTGGGCCCACTCTCGGATATCATGTGCCCATTCTCGTATCATGTCTGCCGTGAAGGAGTCCGCTCTGGCGTATGCTTGTCTGCCAGGTACATAACTCGGGCCAAAGGGCCCATTGTGTCTAGGAGTTTATCCTGAGCTCCTTTGAAACTCTTCTCAATCCCCCTCCGCGGGTCGCGGCCCCCTTGTTCCATAAAGGTCAGCATAAGCTGATCAAATTCCGGCGTATAGGCCACTTTATCTGGCAGGGTAGGTCTCGGGCACTCTGCCTCCATCCTCTTGCGGACGTGTTTTTCCAAAGGTTTCCTGATCCAAAAATGCATGAAGCGGAGGAGATGATCCGGAGGGGCCCACTCACTCGAACGAGGGTGGCGAATCTTCCTGGGATCAAACATTCTCTGGCCAGTGGAGTCCAGGAATATCTCCTGTTCCTGCGTGGCCGTGGCGGGGGGTTCCGCATCTCCTTTCTGCTGGGGCTCACCCAGAAATGTCTCGGTGACGTAGGCGTTGGAGCCCCAACCGCCTTCGTCCGAGTCGGAGGATTCAGCCTGCCACTCATCCAGAACGGAGAGAGAGTGGGGCACGTCTTGCTCCTCATCTGAGGAGACCTCCCCAGTGTACACGGGAGGTATCTGAGTAGTGCGTTTATCACGCTTCATAGGGGCCTTGCCTTTGAAGGCGGCTTTCTTGGAACCTTCGCCCTTCCAGTGGCGTTTCGCCGGGCGCTTCCTTTCTCTAGTGGAGTCCTCTGACTCATCAGAGTCTTCGTGAGCCTGGTGTGGCTTGTTAGACAGCGCGTTAGATTCAGCGGGGGCAGGAGCCGCCTTTGCCAGCGCCTTCTCCAGAGACGCAGCTACCGCTGCGTTGATCATTGCTTGAAGGTCACTGGTATTAATTGTGTCCTCCATTGTGGGCACCAACAGAGACTAACAGGCACAGGTATAGGTATGAGAGGTGAGGGACCGTGCGGGAGGGACTCAGGTTAAAACGCTCAGTGGCGTGGTACCGGACTCCTAATCGCTGGGGCTCACCCAGGGTCACAGGGAACTGCTTGGACAGTTCCCGCTATGCAGCACTCAATGGGGGCTCACCCCTAGCCAGGATAATGGGGTAAACCCTACTGGCAGTCCCACTCCCCAGGGGGTAATGACACCAACCTGTGAAGGTCCCAACGAATTCCACCTCAGAATTAGAGCAAACGAGCTTCAGAGCCTTATCTTGATAGGTGTTATACTCCACAACTAACAAAATGGCCGCCAGGGTCTCGCGAGATTAACGGGCGGAAAGCCCGCGAAAATGGAGCCCTTGAAGCGTTCGGCAGTTTAGCCGCGAACAGCCGTTCGCCTGGCTAACCGCCGAATGCAAGGGAGACTGATCCGCGAACGGACCCGCGAACGGAATGGATTCCCTAGCAATTCGGGAAATTGTCCGTTCGCGTAGTACCTGCGTTCGCGGCAAAACCCCGCGAACGGCTAGAGGGAGCAAAGTTCCCGACCGCCCGTTCGCGCTCTGTTGCAGCCAATTGCGCGAACGGGACGGCCGCGAACGCCAGACTCCCTGTGTGAATGAGCGTCCCGTCTGTTCGCGCGAGAGCGCGAGCAGAGCGCAACGGTCGGGATAGAAAGGTGGCGAGCGTAGCCACCGGAAAAAAGGGGGGAAAATAGGGTGGGGGGGGGTAGGCTAACCTAACACCACCCCTACTGAAGTGGGGAGGGGGGGGGGCGCTGGGAGAGGCAGTTCCCAGATACCAGAACAGCCTCAGCCCAGTACCCTGCACCAAAATGAACGCCGCTCCCCTGACAGGGAAGGTGAACCTTCTCAGATTGTCCCCCTGGCACCCAAGCAAATAAAGAATAAAAGGAATATAATAGAAAACACAACTATATATGAGCAGAGAAAACAAACATCAATAACATCTAAAAGAAACCTGACAGGAATCTTAAAGAAGTAGTACTCTGACCTGACTTGTGATGGAGCAGCAAAGAAAGAGGAAATGGATGGCTACGCTGGGACTTATATATCCTCTGTTCTACTCTGATTGGTTCTTTCTTTAATGATTTTTTTCTTTGCTGCTATGGAGCTAGTAAAGAAAGTTAATGCAAATACGAAGCCTCCTGTCATGCTAGCTTACACCTGTTTATTTCCTATAATTCTACATTGTTAGCACTTACACTAGGAAAACAGATCCACTGACTGATCTCAGTTATGCTCAGACTGTGAGCCATGATAATAAATATAAAAAACCTTAAATTAGCTTCCCAGAGTAGCTGATTTTACTCAATTTAGTAAATAGTCTTACATATTAGTTATTAGCAAAGAAATTCAAATGGATTAGTTTTATCAGAGTGTTATCAGCTATCACTTTTACTACTGTAAGTTGTAAAGCTGAAGGTTCTGACAGAGTCGACAAAGGTAATAAAACATGACCTTTGCATAATTTCATCATATATAACTAATCATTTTTTCTTCTTCATGAAAGTGCCTAGCAAAACCATGGCACTCTTTCCCTATATTTTTTTCATTGCAACCCAGTAGACAACCTACAGGCTGGAGCTGACTTCCAGTTTTATAGACGTTGTATAAACCTAATATAAAGAAAATAATTTCACAATTTGTGAAATTGAAGATTATGTTAGCTTTAGTGTACTAATAATCTTAATTTTAATAATGACAGGAGGCAAGTATTTTGCATAATCTTTCTTTACTAACTCCATAGCAGCAAAGAAAAGTAATGAGAAAACTGAGAACCAATCACAAGCAAACATAGGTTATAAGAGGCATGTCTCACTGCAGCAATTCCTCTTTAAAACTGTGACATCACAAGTCCATTAAACAACAAAACAGTAGAAGAACATGATGAGGTAAACTTTAAACACGAACAGGATGAAGAAGGTCCCAACGAAGAGACATCTTGGATTCAACTGAATGTTCCAATTAATATGACGAGGAAGATCCCATCGAACGAACACGTAGGTTCCAATTAAATTGAAAAGAGAATATAAAGAGTCTTAGTCTCCAGAAAGGGTTGTATAAAACATATACCCTGACTGTCTATACTACGTATAATACATATAGTACAAACCCATCCTCCCCCAGCTAGTGTAACTAACTAAAACAAACAAACTCCCATACAAAGCAACAATGTCCCAAGGGGAAAAAACAACATTAGTGTAGGCAATAAAAAATATGGACATAACATAAAGGAAAACCATAAGCAAGGTAATTAGAAACAAAGGGAGGGAAATAGTCAGAGAAAGAACAGGGGGGGGGGGAATACTCGCCTCCTGTCATTATTAAAATTAATATTATTAGTACACTGAAGCTAACATAATCTTCAGTTGTACCACATGACAAGATGCTTCATATTCTGCAGTTTCAACGCTGAGATAAAAGAGCAAAAGCTGGATTTGACAGAGGTCGTAAATAGAACGTCCGAAAAGTAGATTCTCTCGTCCAATCCGCAGTCCGTAGAATGTCTGGAAGTGAGGCCCCTGCCTAGAAGGCAGATGAGGCTGCAGCCCCTTGCATGGAGTGTGCTTCAAAGGCCTGATCAATCCCAGCCAATGAAAGCTGGCCAACGTAGCGACCGAAACTGGGCCATATGGGCGAACGTAAGAGACGAGAAGATGACGAGAGGAAGGAGACTGCAACGTCATGGTAGCTTCCACATAGCAACGTAGAGTTGAGACCACACAAAGCTTTGGGTCTGAAGGAAAAAAGGGATAGAAAACCAAGGAAGAGTTAGATTTGGGGAGGCGTGAAAACTGAAAGGTAAACTTCGCCGGGCAAAAGGTAAACGCGTCAGCGTCAAAAGCATGGACATCTGAGACCCGTTGAAAAGGAGACCAAGCTGAGGAGAAAGGTGAATTTGGCCTTAAGCTGATGAAAGGACAACTTTTCGTTCGGAGGCCAATCTCTCAAAATTAGAAAATGATACCGACGTCCAAGAGACGTGTATATTTGGGTTCCGGAGGGCGGCAAAGACGCGTGCCCCGAAGAAGTCTGCAAATGAGGGGGTCTTGCCCAACTAGGATCCTTTGGAGTGCAATGTGAGCATCTAAAATAGCCAACCATACCATGTTAATGGACCGATATGATTTCCCAGTTGCAAACAGAGAGGCAAGAAAATTTAGGATAGAGGGAACAGATGCAGTAAAGGGATCGAGGTCCCATCCCAAACACCAATTGGCCCAAGATTGACACACAGATAGGTAAAATCTTTTAGTTCCTGCAGCCCAAGAGTCCCATAGGAGGTCCTTAGCTTCCTGCGATAAGTCTCTGACTCACCAGGAACCCCGGGAAAGTGTCCAGGCCACCAGGAGAAGGCGACCTTCCACAACTAGAGGATGGGGCTGTTTCATCGGGTCCTGAGAATCCTCAGGTCAGATGGCAGCAGGAGGGGATCTCTGTACGATAGTCCTAAAATTTCCGGAAACCGGGTTGGCCCTGCCATAATGGCGTTAGGAGGGTTAGCTCCACTCTCTGCAATCGGATCAGATGAAGGACTCTCGCTATCATTGCGAAGGGCGGTAAAGCATAGGCATGTGGCCACAGTTGCAGAAATGCATCCATTGCTAGGCTCTCTGGGTCTGGTAGCCAACTGAATAAGTCCTTTGTCTGTCTGTAGTTGCATGAGGCAAACAGGTCAAGGGAGAAAGGACCTCTTCGTTCGTTCAGAGAAGCAAAAACATGAGGGTTTAGGTGCCAGTCGCTACCATCTCACCAGTGGCATGAATACCAATCTGCCGTGAGGTTGTATTCTCCTGGCAGATGCTCTGCTAGTAGCGTAATGTTGCGGGGTAGGCAGTACTCGAAAATCTCTTTCATGAGTTCTACCAGTGCCTGAGAGCGTGTGCCTCCAAGGTGGTTGATGTAACACACTGCAGAAATATTGTCCATCCGAAGCAGAATGTAACAATTGGATTTTCCCTTAGCCAGACTGCGGAGGTTGAATGACCCTGCTAAAAGCTCCAAGCAGTTTATGTGCAACGATAGTTCTTCAGAGGTCCATACTCCTCCCGTGGACGTGTCGCCGCCTGTCGCTCCCCAACCTGATTGGCTGGCATCTGATTCCAGCACAAAGTCTGGTTGGCTTCCGAATAAGGCTCGGCCATTCCAGGCCTGTATGCAGCTCAGCCACCAGTGTAGTTCCACCCGGACACCGTCAGACATCTGGACTGGTTGATCGTACGTTGGGTTTTGATGTAGGAATCTGATCTTGAGGCGTTGCATGGCCCTGTAGTGTAGGGGTCCCAGGAATATAGCCTGTATGGACCAAGACAGAAGACCTACTATCCGTGCCAGTAGGCGCAGAGGTATAAACGTCATGCGAAGAACCTTCCGGATTTCCCTGCGGATGGAGGTAACCTTTGTGGCCGGAAGACGAAGGGTGCAAGATCAAGAGTCTATTTCGAAGCCTAGAAATTGGATTGATTGTGCTGGATCCAGCGCTGATTTGGCACGATTGATCACAAAGCCTAGCAGGTGTACTGTAGAATTGGAGAGTTTGTGTGTCTCTGGCAAAGATCAGGATGTCGGTGAGATAAATGATACATCTTATGCCACGGGCCTCAAGGTGTGCCACCGCAGGCTTCAGCATTTTGGTGAAGCACCAAGGGGCCAAGCTGAGGTCGAATGGGAGGCAAGTGAACTGCCAAGCTGTTCCGTGTCAGTGGAAACGAAGGAAGGAGCAACTCTGTACATGGACCGGAATAGCCAGGTAAGCGTCTTGAGATCTAGATGGGTGAACCAGTCGTGGTCTCGAAGCAGATTCCAGAGGAGGTGGATGCCCTCCATTTTGAAGTGTCTGTATACCACGTGGGTGATTAGATCCCTGAGGTTGATAACTGGGCAAAATTCTCCAGTCTTCTTCCTGACCAGGAAAATGTTACTGAAGACAAATCCAGGCAGGTTGAATAGCACCCTTGGCACGCAGTTCCTGTAGTTCGGAATCTGGTGAGCGTCCACTTGCATTACTGGGAGCGGGAACAGTGGAACTCGTTGGACCGGGATTGTCTCAAATTCTATATGGTAGCCTCGCACGGTTTGTAGGATCCATGCGTCCATGGAGAGGTCTGCCCAGCTCTGGAAAAAGAGAGAAATACGCCCTGCGATCTGGAAGGTAGTTAGTGGACGGGTAAAATGGTGACTTACCGTTGGAGAATCTTTCTCGGGAGTGTCCTTGGCTGCATCGTCTGATCCCCTGGAGTAGTGGAATCTCTAGCAATTGGCCATGTCCGGGTAGAAAGGCTGTGTCTTGGTGGTGTGGGGGCCCAATGGCCAAAAGCGGCTTGTGACATGGCCCCTTTGCTGACCAGCAATGCCAAAAACACCCCTTGTGTTAGAGCCACGGAAGACTTTCCGCATTGATGGTTGAGCCTTGTTGAGGGGTGTAAATATGTCGACCCTCTTGTTGAGCTCTTTGAGAAAGGCCTCTCCAAATAATTTACCTGTGCCAGGGGTCCGAGCTCTGTATCCCCTAATTCCACGAGCTTGTCGTCGAAACGGTATAGTGCTGTTCGGTGTCTTTTGGAAGAGAGAGCCACATTAGTATTCCCGATGAAGCAGAAGCACCTTTGTGCCCACTCTCGGGTGTCATGTGCCCACTCACACACCGTATCTGGGGTAAAGCTGTCTGCTCGCTTATAGGCATCGTCTACCAGGTCCATAATCCTTGCTAAAGGGTCCAATGGAGTCAAGGAGTTTATCCTGAGCCCCTTGAAACCGCTCTCCACCCCTTTGCATAGGTCCCGACCCCCATGGGACATGAAAGTCAACATGAGCCACCTAAATAAGATTCTTTAGGTTGCTGGGAATAATCTTCAATAGAAACATTAAGCAGGTAGCAGAGAGTATTTGCAAAGCAAGAAACAGTTCATAGTAAATAAGCATGATGGGAGTTGTCCTCCATATAATTAGTAACTTGAAGCAGAGAAGATTTGAGCAAGCAGGAATTGGTTCATTAATAAATGATATTGCAGACAAGAGTTTAAAGATATACTTAAGGTTAAGGTGAGTTGTCCTCCAAGAGTTCAGAGTTATAGTCCACTTGTAAATTAGCAAAGTATTCGTTCTCCAGTAAGCCTCTGTGGCATGCAGCATAATCCTTGCATTGGCTCAAATGCTAGGACAGCTTGTCAGAGCTTGTGGAGCCGGCGTGTATATCCGGAAGTAGGTCCCACAATCACCAAGCGCCTTCTGTAAGTACTGTCAGAGCCGCGTCAGAAGGGGGCGGGGCCAGCTCCACATAGCGGAAGTGCCGAACGCGGAAGAGATACCGCATGACACTTAGTGATGACATTGTGTCAATCATACTTTATATGTATCCAAACAGGCTGTGCAATCTTAGAGCTCCTGGAGCTAAACGTCCTCTCCTGTTATCTTAGCTTATATGACTAGCTGTTGCTCCTCATATTTACAGTAGGCAAAGGGACGCCAGCGTGTCCTGATGGGTTGCTGCTTGCAGCGATGGACTCTCTGCATCCATGTTCTCTGCGGTGGGATTACCTCCCTGTTGGCATCCGGCCCATATGGGCCTCTTAACGGTGAGTTTACCGCTTGCGTGGGGCATGCATCGGGGTGGGTCATTCTTTTCACGCCTTTCCCCTCTCCGTTCTTTCCCCTCCATCGGAGCTGTGGGCTTCTGCAGGTGGGCCGATAGTTTGGCCCAGAACGTTTCAAAGGCTTTGGTCAGGCGTGGTTGTGTCTGCTCACATGAGCCTTGTGTTGCCATATCAGTGTCCTGCACATGCGGTGGCAGAGTGTCCGCCATTTTGAGGTGTAATGTCCTGTTCAGTGCCTGCATCGATATGCGTGCTTAGACGTTGCAGGGTGTAGTGGCGTTTGCTCGTGGGGACCGGGATGACCCCCAACGGTCCAGAGGGGGGGTAAACAGCCAGGCGCCGGCCAGAGAACTGGGAGATCGGCCATCTCGTCCTCAAGCTCAAGTAGGCCTCGGCTCCCTATTCCGGGTAATTCAGCTTTAAGTCGGCTTGTGTCTGGTATCCCTGGGTCAGGTTTAGAGTGTAGTCCGCAGTTAGCCCTGGTTTTCGGGTACCAAAGCAGGAGCTCAGATGGTACACGTCTGATCCGTCCAGCAGTCAGGCTCTGCTCCCCTTGGGCTTTTTTTTAAAGAAGAGAAGATGGAAGAAAAAAGACACCTAATCGTAATTTATTTATTTATTTACAGGTATTTAGTTTAATGGCTCTACTCTGACTATTAGGATGAAGGAGGTAGGTTGGGTATTTAGGGGCATTACTAGGGGCTTAAGGACTCCTAGTCACTTGGGGGGCTGAGATAATTTTTATTATTAGCCCTCACCACAGCCAAAGTAGTGTATTTAGCCCAAAGCTAATTAGGCATGTGCCTTGGGCAGCAATAAATGCCGCCCCCAAACGCCCACTCAGGCATCCCCTTTGCTCTCCCTTGTTATGAGGGGTCCAAGACCTGACCTGCTGGCAACCATAAGGACCCCTGGCATGTGGCTGTATTGGAATCCGAGGCGGCGAGGGAGCTCTGATCTCCTTGCTCTGCTCCTTCGCGTACTGTCTTCTGATTGCCGCAGGAGCTAGAATATGACGTCATAACCTGGCTTCCGGCATCAGTAGACAACCCGCGAGGCACGAGGGAGCAGAGCAGAGAGAGTGACGTCTGTGTGTTTGTCATTGAGTCTGTGTGTGTGTGTGACCTGCAGAGTGTCTGCTTAAAGGGACACTATAAGAACCCAGACCACTTCATTGAAGTGGTCTGGGTGCAGTATCTCACTCCCCTTAACTCTGCAAGTTTAATTATTGAAGTTTCTCAATAATTTCTCAAAAACTGCAATAATTACCTTGAGGGGTTAACTCCTACAGGGTGGTTAGGCACCCAAAAGTCGCCTAACTGATGCTGGACATCCTCACGCTGTGCATTAGGACATCAAGCGTCTACTAAATCCTCATAGGAAAGAATTGATACAAAATGCTTTCCTTTAGGGAAGCCTAATGCAAGCGCGAAGGGGGAGCCTGACCAAGCGCTGGGGGACATCGGTGCTGGATTAAGGTAAATGACTGAAGAAGTTTTAACCCCTTCAGTTCCTAGTAGGGGGGAGAACACAAGGAGGGGGGGGCACTGTAGGGAACTAGAGTGCCAGGAAAACTTTCCTGGCACTATATTATCCCCTTAAAATGAGTAGAAAAAGGTGGAGTATAAAGAGGAAGAAGTGCGGCCTTGACCGGTAGGGGCGGGGCCAATTTAGACTAGGGGGGTGCCCAGGTTTAGTCATGCCTAGGGCAGCACAAAACCTAAATACACATCTGGGTCTACCCCCTTTTAATTATTCAAATTTGTGGGGTCTGGGTGGACAATTGGTCCACTTCCCTTTATTATTAAGAGCCCTCACTTACTTCCAATGGGTAGGGGCTGGGGGGGACTAGATTTCCACTTCCCCTTTAATATTTAGAGCTCCCATATGCCACCAATGGGCGGGGGCTGGGTAGATACTTTTTCTCCCCTGTTAATTTTATTTAAAAGTTCCCATCCACTGGCCACAGGTTACATATTTAACAAGTTGGATGGAAAAACTAGATTCCTCTCGATTTATTTTAATAGCCCCCACTTAGGGAGCATGGGTGGGGGGCAAACAGGGAACACTGTGTTTTAACATTTTATTAATGGTTTAGGTTCCCTATCATGGAGGTATGGTGAACTTGTGTCAGGTCCCCCTTTATTGAATTAGTGACTGGGCAGCAATAGCTTTCCAGTTGCAAGTTGTTTTTTATGACAGCAAGAAGCCAGTGGTTCACTGTTTAGAAGATATGTTCCAGCTCACAGCACAATGGGTAGGGGCAGGAGGAAGGATTTAACCACCTCTATTTACTGATACTAAGTATGTTTACTTAGTATTAGTAAAGCTGTCTGAAATACAAAAATTATGAAATGGAAGGGCATTTTGTAACTTTGGTATTTCAGCTTCTTAGTAGATAGGTCCCTAATCTTTATGTGGGACTTCCATGAGCACACCAAATAAAGGGACTATCTACTAAACAGCTCCCTAATTTAGTACTCTTAATTATGGCAATACTACAAGAGAATTTAGGGATTTATCTGCTAAGTTTAGGGCATTATCTACTAAATGGCTAAAGATAAAGATGCAGCCGCAGGAGGAAACAGAATTCCATTTGTCGAAATAACAAAATTAATAGCTGAATTTTATCCAAAAATGAATAAACAAATGGACTAAATTTGATACGGACGTGACTACATTGTTTTCCATGTGACTAAATGAAAATTACAGTGTACCTAAGTCTACCAAATTGCAAATTCGGAGACACTCGAATTTAGGCACATTCATATGATGAACTGCAAAATCATTGTTGAATAGCATGAACCATGTCCGAATTTTGCGGTATAAATGGCTCTCTATGCAGTCGGATGTTTTTTTATACTTTAAATTTAATTCACTTTGAAATAATTTTAAATTCTTACTTTAGTTAGAAAAACTAAGCCAAAAACAGCCAAGAAAGGCATCAAAATGACGCAAAAGTGCCACCAATAATGAGGTGCCACTGTGGAGCACATGCACATAGCACATAGCCAGCCCTTCGGGCATGAGTCGTCGAAACTATACCTGCGGCCTACAAGCATGGCGGGAGCGGGGGAGGCAGCCGCTTCCCCGCAGTCCGCCACGGCAGTAAGCATGACTAAGGGCCCATGTTCCCTCCCCCTATGGACCGGCAGGGGTCATCCTGGCCCCAATTGGGTCCACCCAAGCAACGAAGCAGCACCCCCAGACGGGGCCCGTCAACACCAAACTGGCACCGACTGTAACTGTGCCACCTGACATAAAAGAAGGACCAGATACACTGGCAAGTCTAAACGCCATACTCAAGGCCTTCTGGTGAAAAAAAGGGGACCGACAAGCCTTGGCACAAGTCCCAGATGTAGACTCACCACCAATGTTGCCTACACGCTCACACTATCAAGGCGCACACCACAAGGGGAAACGAGCACAGATATGGCGACGCCAGAAACGACCCCACCCGTCACCAGGCTGACTCCAGCAGGCACACCCAGCAGCAAGCGACCCCTCAGGCAAGCATAAAGTCACTATGTCCCGGCCCACCTCCCGGCCTCTAATCCACACAAGCTTCAAGAAGCGCCTGTGCCACTATACACACCGGTGCAAGACAACGGGGAGGAGAGACCAGCAGGTCCCAAGAGCCAAGCATTACCACAGACAAGCAGAGAAGAGATCAGGCCCACAAACACAGCCTAATCAAATGCTGAGACTGGGGTGGAAGACACACCGACAGCCCAACGAGTACGAGACCCAGAGGGACTGCCCTTCAGTGGGAAGCAGCTGCAAAGCCTCCAGAGACGGCATCGGTTGAAGTGAAGAGGACTGAGTGGGAGATAAGTCCGGGTACCGACTACCCAAAGCTCAACAATACCTAGTTGAAAAACACCCTGACTTACGATTTCATGTCTTATAAGTACGTTGTTTTATATTTTTGTTTTCACCAGATGGAATATTACTTAGCCTCAGTGTTATCCACTTTACTTTACCTTACTTTAAAGCACACCTCTACCTAGTCTTACTACGAGTTAGCCTGATGACCAATTCACTATGCCTAGACCGATCTCACCTCTTTGTGGCAAACATCCTACCTAGCAACTCCAAAACGAAGCAGAAACAGATTAAGGATAACCTCTTGTATTAATACACTTCACCCAATATCTAGATAGCTTCACCTACCAGGAATGTTGATGCTGTAATTGTATTCTAGATAGATCTCACAAGCTTGTTTATAAACCTGTTATTATACCATTATAAAAACTAGTGCATGAGGAACTCAATGCCTTATACCATGTAAGCTATGTACCCTGACTTTCTTGTTTAATGCTATTGGGGCACGACAAGTTGTATGTAATCACCTGCACTACAAAAATAAAGAATTTAAAAAAATAATAATAATAGTCAAATTGGAAAAACATTTTTTTTACATCAGCCATTTTTGAATTTGACTATTTTGGCTTAAAATTTTAAATTTACTTTGAATTCACAACAATTCACACTTAAGTGAATATCCTACATTTCTCCTCATTTCATCATTTCTAATGAACAGGTATTTTCTCTAATGTTCATGCATATATGAACATTACACATGGCTTGGCTACAGAAATAAAGTAACCTTTGTTCATTATACTTTTCAAGTTGTTATAAATGCTTTACATGTTAGAAATGATTTATCACATTCATTTGTAACCTCCTGAATCTCAAGCAATAAAATGCACATGCAAAACTAACGCATTTGTAAAAAAAAAAAAAAAAAAAAAAAAATACTTTGATTTAAAGTCTTCGTGATTAGCTCTTTACTTATCTATGCTAATTTAGATACTGCATAGTATTTATATGAACATCTCATTGTAACCTTGTATCCTTCGAGCCACTCCGGTCTGTATTGAAATAAAATTTACTGGTAAGTGCCTGTTTAGGGACTATGTACATATTCTATTTTGTAAATGTAATATATATATATGTATATATATGTATAAAATTCGTTTGTGGTTTACATTTTTAACATCTAGATAAAATGATGAAAAAAAAAGTTAATTGGTTTACATTCCAAAATATGTTTGGGGGGAAAAAAATGTTGACTGTTAACTAATTCTAAATGTAATCCTTGTGTTTGGGTGGATATATATATATATATATATATATAGACACACACACATATATATATGTATACACATATACATATACACGTTCACACATGTGTTGCAATTTCTGGACCCCTATTGACAGGGAGGGCATCAGTGTCATAATTACTATTAAACTCCACCAACTTCCTATTTCTTGGTCTCAATAGGCTGGTAATTCTGCCACTGACTTAAACTTCCAGTCTAATTTTATTTCAAGCTTTTCCCTAAATCAGCTAATTTGACTACTTCAGCTGTCAGTTCAGCATAACACACTGTTTAATAAACACCACTGTTAAACAATTGGTTGGATTAGAAATAAATACTGGATATATTATTTTTATGCAGATCACATAAAATACAGTGACACAACAGATGGGATTTCCAGAACCAGGTATGCAATTCATTGTATGTTTGTAGTGCTGGTGAATATTTGTATACTTTTATGGTTCATGGTACACTACACACTAATATATAGATAACAAAAGCCGACAAGATTTTCATCTATTCCTTTCACTAGCAGCATTGGTGGCATATGTATAAATCAGTTCTCTCCCTAGCTGGCTATGCCAACAACTTTGTAACAATAGAAAGCAGGAGAACCCTCTTAAAGGTAGCTCTCCTGCTCTCTCTATCACAGCAACTACAGCACATGTTGCTGTTATAACTCCCTTTGCAAAAGCAAGTCACGTTTACTAAATACGTATATGAATGGAATGACAGATGTTACTTTGTTCTGATTCCAACATGTTGACATGAAGTCCGTGTGTCATAATCATGGGGGAAAATTGCCCTGTCTAGAGAGATATTCCCAAGCAGGACCAACCAAGGTGGAATAAAGAAGATGGCTTACTTAATAGGCTTAATACAGTGAGTAATTGAGACAGGTGTGGAATGCTATGGGAAAAATAAGTTAACTGGTTAGTTGATAGGTTACACTAAAATTGTAATTTAGAACTTATGGGAAGTCTAATTGGATAAAGAATATAAAGAACAGGGCAGGTCAAGAAAGGACCTGTGGGTGAATGTGGAAGTGCAAGTGTAAAACAAGAGACAGTAACTGATAATAGTGCAGAATAGCTGGGATGGAAAATATTTACGGATTAGTGAGAATTTATAAATAGGACAGAGTGTGAGAATTTACGCAGCCAGAAGGGAAACAAAATATAAAGATTTAATTTAGTTTGTATAGACACTCAATAAAACAAATACACCCAACATTTAAAATTAATACTACAATGGACTATAAAGAGTAAGGGAGGGGGCTAATCTAAAATAAGTCTCAGCGCCTTAAATATTATCCTATACAATGGGATCAACAGCTTTTTCTTCAATTTCTTCGATAGTTAATTATCTGATATACTTTGAGGAAGGATCCATTTGACCAGCATTGTTTCACAGTCGCTCTAGTCTATAGATCAGATAATTAACTATCGAAGAAATTGAAGAAAAAGCTGCTGATCCAATTGCTTGGCTGACATAATCAGAAGTGTTGAAAAAAGCAAATCACAATGCTTTCCCATATGATTGACTGAGACTGTCAAGGAGGCAGATCTGGGGCAGAGCCAACACAAGTCAAACACAGCCCACAGCATCTCCTCATAGAGATGTAATGAATCAATGCATCTCTTTGAGAAAAGTTTGGTGTCTCCATGCAGAGGGTGGAGACACCGAATGTCAGTGCTGCACACTGTGCAGCACTGCCCTAGGAAGCAGCTCTAGCAGTCATCTGATGAGTGGCCAGTGGAGGTAAACCTAGGCTGTAATGTAAACACTGCATTTTCTCTGAAAGGACAGTGCTTAGTGCAAAAAGCCCCAAGGGAATGATTCTACTCAACAGAACAAATACAATAAGCTGTAGTTGTTCTGGTGACTATAGTGTCCCTTTAAGAATTAGTTATCATTATGGATTGTATGTGCACTCATAGGGAAGCACCATATACTGTTCTTTTGGTTTGAGTTGCTTGTGCATCATTATGGAAAGTACAAGTGGATTGAACAGCCATAAGGACATTTAGATAGTCAATTGCTGTTTATCAGTCCAGTGAGGTGCCCTTGAAGGCACGTTAGGGATTCCCAGGATTGTTACAAAGTAGCAATTGTTTGACATTCTTTATTATGCATCATAAAGGAAGTATCCCGTATGTATTGTATCAGACTCACTTTTACCATCTATCAGATAGTGTTAACATTTCTTAAAATTGTACTTACAGCATCTAACAATGTAATAGAGCAGCAGGAAATGCTAGCAGAATGCTTGGTTGTATAGGGAGAGGTATTAGCAGTAGAAAGAGGGAAGTGCTCATGCCATTGTACAGAACAACACTGGTGAGACCTCACTTGGAGTATTGTACACAGTACTGGAGACCGTATCTTCAGAAGGATATTGATACCTTAGAGAGGGTTCAGAGAAGGGCTACTAAACTGGTTCATGGATTGCGGGATAAAAACTTACCAGGAAAGGTTAAAGGATCTTAACATGTATAGCTTGGAGGAAAGACGAGACAGGGGGGATATGATAGAAACATTTAAATATATAAAGGGAATCAACACAGTAAAGGAGGAGACTATATTTAAAAGAAGAAAAACTACCACAACAAGAGGACATAGTCTTAAGTTAGAGGGGCAAAGGTCTAAAAATAATATCAGGAAGTATTACTGTACTGAGAGGGTAGTGGATGCATGGAATAGCCTTCCAGCTGAAGTGGTAGAGGTTAACACAGTAAAGGAGTTAAGGCATGCGTGGGACAGGCATAAGGCTATCCTAACTATAAGATAAGGCCAGGGACTAATGAAAGTATTTTGAAAATTGGGCAGATTAGATGGGCCGAATGGTTCTTATCTACCGTCACATTCTATGTTTCTAAGTGGCTCGATAAATAGTTGTAACAAAACCCCTGTATGGATCTTTAAAAACATTAGTTGGTCTTTTGGACTTTTAGTTGGACTAGTGCTGGCCCTTTAAAAACAGTGGATGGACATATTGAAACTTTTGAGACACTTTTTCTTCCCCTTTGAATTCATGGTAAGGTGTTCCTCTTCCCCTCCCCCAGCTCCATTGTTCTCCAGCAGGGAGTTGTCCCAGGGACACTGCAAGAGCAGTGGGAACTTGCTTGCAAGTGATAACAAAGGACTTTGACCTAACTTTTAAACCTCTGAACCTATTCAAGTGAATTTTAGATATGTTTGTCCCCAAGTTATACTGGTTAAAATAATAGTTTTATGTATGTACGATGTAAACTCACAAAGTTATAAAAATGTATAAAAAGTGTTACTTTTCAGCTTGGAGATAATTGAGTAGATACAGTAATTGACTCAATTATCTCCTAAGCAGAGGGGAGGAATATGGTGGGTGTGTTTCTATTGTCCCATTGTGTCTGATTGGCTGCTGTACATGCATTGTATGTGTTGTAATGTGTTTATTGGTTGTTCTGAAAAACCCTGTGGGTGGTACTATGTGTGGAAAACCTACATAAAAGAAGGCCCTTTGGTGCCAAGTAATACAGTTCTTCTTCACTTTCCTTTATCAGTAATAAAGCCAGGGATGTGTCTACCGAGAGACAAACAAGGCATTTGCCTTGGGCGGCAATTTCCAGGGGGCAGAAAAAAATGCAGCCCCCAAATGCCCAGGTAAATATCTTGTTTGCCTCAATTTCTGGGAGCCCAAGAGCTGGCCGGCTGGCCACCTTTGGGCTCCCCCGGGGAAGGCAGGCAGATGGGCGGGCGGGTGGGCTGGGCAGCCGTCGAGGGAGCACTTAACCCTGAGCTCTCTGCTCAGCTCCCTCGAGCGAGCCGGAATATGACGTCACCCGCCAGCCTGCCTGCTTGCCCGGCCGCCTCCCTGCCCAGCAGTGCCACTGGACCCCAGATGAGAAATCCACCCAGCTATCCCAAACGTAGGGAGGCTGGGTGGATTTAAATAAAAAAAATAATATTAATAATAATTGTGAGTGTGGGGAAATGTGTGTGTCAGTGAATGTGAGTGAGTGTGTGTTAGTGAATGTGAGTGAGTGTGTGTTAGTAAATGTGAGTGTGTGTGTGTATCAGTGAATGTGAGTGAGTGAGTGTTAGTGAATGTGTGTGTGTGTGTCAGTGAATGTGAGTGTGTCAGTGAATTTGAGTGAGTGTGTGTCAGTGAGTGTGTGTCTGTGAGTGAATGTGTGTGTGTGTGTGCGTCTGTCAATGAGTGCATGCGTCTGTCAGTAAGTGTGTGTCAAAGTAAGTGTATGTCTGTCTATCAGTGTGTCAAATCAGTGAGTGTGTGTATGTCATTGTTTGTCAGTGTATATGAGAGTGTGTGTCTGTCAATGAGTGTATGCATCTATCAGTGAGTGTGCGCGTCTGTCAGTGAGTGTGTGTCCTAAGGTCCTCCCCCTTGGCCCCCTCCCCTGAGCGGCGGGTGGGGGCCCTAAATACTAAAAAGGGGGGGACCTAATGTCCTCCCCCCCAGCCCCCACCCCTGAGCGGCGGGTGGGGGCCCTAAAAAAATGTCCCCCCCCAGGTGACTAGGGGTCCCCAAACCCCTAGTCACCCCCTCCCCCCCAAAAAAATTAACCCCCTACTTACCCCCCTCACCCTAAAAATAATGAGGGGAGACCTTTAACTAAGTACCTGTAAAAAAAAAACAAAAAAAACTTACCATTCGATGTTTTCTTTCTTCTAAATCTTCTTTTTTCAGCCCCAAAAAAGGCCAAATAAAAAACCATAATAACCGACGCAATTTAAAATAAATAAATAAATAAATAAAAATAATAAAAATAATCCATGTTCACCCGGCGAGGGCTCCGCGCAGACTGAGCTCTGCAGGGCGGGGGAAGGCTTATAAAGCCTTGCCCCGCCCTGCAATTAGGCTCAGAGCACTCTGATTGGTGGGTTTAAGCCATCCAATCAGAGTGCTCTGACAGGTAAATGAAGAGACTGACAGGTAAGTCTCTACATTTACCTGTCACAGCAATCTGATTGGTTGGTTTGAAATCCACCAATCAGAGTACTCTGTGTCATTTTACACTGCGTGGGAAAGTTCGTTGGAATTTTCCCACGCTATGTAATTTGACTCATTTAGAAGATTTTTACAGGTACTTAGTTAAAGGTCCCCCCCTCATTATTTTTAGGGTGAGGGGGATAGGTAGGGGGTTAATTTGTTTTTTGGGGGGGAGGGGTGACTAGGGGTTTGGGGACCCCTAGTCACCTGGGGGGGACTTTTTGTTTAGGGCCCCCTCCCGCCGCTCAGGGGTGGGGGCCGGGGGGGAGGACATTAGGTAGGGCCCCCACCCCCCCCCCCTTTTTAGTATTTAGGGCCCCCACCCGCCGCTCAGGGGTGGGGGCCGGGGGGGAGGACATTAGGTGTCCCCCCCCTTTTTGGTATTTAGGGCCCCCACCGCTCAGGGGTGGGGGCCAGGGGAAGGACCTTAGGTCCCCCCATTTGATTTATTTGCGCCCACCGCACAGGGGTGGGGGCCGGGGGGGAGGACAGTAGGGTCCACCCCTCATTATTTTTATGGCCTCCACCCGCCGCCCAGGGGTGGGGACTGGGGGGGAGGACAGTAGGTCCTCCCCCCCATTGTAATTTATGGCCCCCACCCGTCGCACAGGGGTGGGAGCCAATAGGTTTTGTTTTTTTGTGGGTTTTTTTTTACAGTGAGCAGCCACTGGCTGCTCACTGCTTACTAGACATGCCCCTACTCGCTGCATAGCGAGTAGGGGCAGAATTTACTAATACTAAGTAAGATGCAGCCGCGGATCGGAGTTTGCATGCCACAGTCCAGGTGTTAGTCCCCTTGAAACAACTTGTGGGTTTTAAAATTCGCCTGCCTATTGAAGTCTATGGCGGTTCGCCCGGTTCGCGAACATTTGCCGAAATTCCCGTTCGCCGTTCGCGAACCGAAAATGTCTTGTTCGCGACATCACTATTTGTCAGTGTATATGAGAATGTGTGTCTGTCAATGTCAGTGAGTGTGCACGTCTGTCAGTGAGTGAGCGTCCGTCAGTCAAAGTGCGGCCTTGACAGGAAGGGGTGGGGAAAATTTAAATAAGGGGGGTGCCCGAGTAGCGTCTTGCCTAGGGCAGCACAAATCCTAAATACACCACTGAATATAGCGGCTCCTTTCAGTATTGTTACTGTTTTCAAATAGTGTCTACTACAATTTTGGGAGTTTAGACAGGCAGATTTACCATTTCTAATACAGGGAGTGCAGAATTATTATGGCCACCAGTTTGGCCATATTTCAGAGCTGCAACATCACTGGAGTGCCCAAAAGCACAAGGTGTGCAATACTCAGAGACATGGCCACGGTAAGAAAGGCTGAAAGACGACCACCACTGAACAAGACACACAAGCTGAAACGTCAAGACTGGGCCAAGAAATATCTCAAGACTGATTTTCTAAGGTTTTATGGACTGATGAAATGAGAGTGAGTCTTGATGGGCCAGATGGATGGTCCCGTGGCTGGATTGGTAAAGGGCAGAGAGCTCCAGTCCGACTCAGACGCCAGCAAGGTGGAGGTGGAGTACTGGTTTGGGCTGGTATCATCAAAGATGAGCTTGTGGGGCCTTTTCGGGTTGAGGATGGAGTCAAGCTCAACCCCCAGTCCTACTGCCAGTTCCTGGAAGATACCTTCTTCAAGCAGTGGTACAGGAAGAAGTCTGCATCCTTCAAGAAAAACATGATTTTCATGCAGGACAATGCTCCATCACACGCGTCCAAGTACTCCACAGCGTGGCTGGCAAGAAAGGGTATAAAAGAAGGAAATCTAATGACATGGCCTCCTTGTTCACCTGATCTGAACCCCATTGAGAACCTGTGGTCCATCATCAAATGTGAGATTTTACAAGGAGGGAAAACAGTACACCTCTCTGAACAGTGTCTGGGAGGCTGTGGTTGCTGCTGCACGCAATGTTGATGGTGAACAGATCAAACACTGACAGAATCCATGGATGGCAGGCTTTTGAGTGCCCTTGCAAAGAAAGGTGGCTATATTGGTCACTGATTTGTTTTTGTTTTGTTTTTGAATGTCAGAAATTTATATTTGTGAATGTTGAGATGTTATATTGGTTTCACTGGTAATAATAAATAATTGAAATGGGTATATATTTGTTTTTTGTTAAGTTGCCTAATAATTATGCACAGTAATAGTCACCTGCACACACAAATATCCCCCTAACATAGCTAAAACTAAAAACAAACTAAAGACTACTTCCAAAAATATTCAGCTTTGATATTAATGAGTTTTTTGGGTTCATTGAGAACATGGTTGTTGTTCAATAATAAAATTAATCCTCAAAAATACAACTTGCCTAATAATTCTGCACTCCCTGTATATTCTAACTGTGAGGTTAGCCTTCGAAGCTGGAATAACCCTTCTATTGTTGCACGAAGATCTTTTACTTTTTAAAGAGACATACATCTCAGTTTATAGTATGTTTTCTATTTATTTATTATAACTATTATATACATGTGATGGGTTTATCTGTAATTCAGCTACACTTACCTCGTAGTTGTCTTTGTTCAAATAAATTATCTGTTATCCCTTAAGAGGTAAACATTAAGTCTCATCTGTAGAATTGATTTCTCTCACAACACTATATAGGCCATATCCCACTCCTATTTTAATTTGATCCAAATTATTTTTCATGTAATGTCATTTGGTTCTCTAAACTATTATAAGTTACGCTTTAAAAATGTATATTGTTCATTAACAGTTCCTTTCTTTTTTCTAACTAGCAACCTAAAAAACACCCTTTTGGTTTTTAGTTTAATTCTTTTCATGAGTAATAGCGGTAACCCCTATATTTTGGGTGTTTTTCTAAATATTTCAAAAAGCTCTATTGTTCTTTTCTTTTAGTGTATGCTGTATGTAGGGTTAAGGGAGGCCAATGTCTACCATTAACATTCTGGTACATGAGGTATGGCAGGTCCCATATGTCTGAGCATAGCTTACATTGGCATAGTACAATAATATGCTAATGAAGAAAAATAAAATGGGACAATCATAAAAGAAGTAGCAAAAACAACCCACACATAAGTGAGGAATATAATCCCAACCTTTTCTATATAAAGAAAGAAGAGAGGTAGGTGACAGAATGGAACAATTCAGAAGTCAAGTAAAGAGGTTAATGGTATGAAGACAAATTTGAGTATTTTCAGCATATCGGATGTGCTGAGATCTAAAAGAGAGGTTTTTAAATGCCTAAATCAGAGAAGATTGTAGAATAAATCAAAATGGGGTACAGAACAAAATCTTGTGTTTGCAACTTGTAAGAGATGGTAGAGTGAAGTATTCACAAAAAACAGTTATTGGAAGAATTATGGGATAGATTAAAAGAACCAGAAAAGAGAAGGTTCAAGAGATCGATGTTATGAAAAAAGAAGTGATCCACAGTGATAAAACAGCAAAGAGTTTAAGAAAAATTAAAAGAGAGAAGTGAACTTTGAATTTTGCAGCAATTAAAAAGCAACAGAAACCACACTGGAGACAATCAAACAGAGAGGATATAGTCACTCTGGTGTATACTAGCTTATCTGGAATTGTAGAAGAATATAGTGGGTAGATAGAAAAAAGGTGGCTATGACCATAGTTAGACTATGAGTTTGGTAATCTAGTAGCGAATATTTAGGGTAGAAGTAGAGTGAAAGGGAGGAAGAAAGTATCAAGATTGTTTCCTTTGTCAGCTTTTCTAATGGAGTAAACATTAAAGTAAGTAGTTGTGAGATTGTTGTGGAGATTATGAGAAAAAGTGAAATGAGGGAAATAACATAGCATAGCGTGTTTACTACTACTACATAGTAGTTTACAACTACTTGTGCAGTAGAGACATTATATTAAATGATAGTGCTGTTCAAGATATGTCTACTCCTACATGACATTGAGATGGAAATAATAGACTACAAGTCAGGGGCGGATCCAGAAACAAATCTTGGGAGGGGCACTCTAGTGGACTGTAGCCGGGTGATAGTGGATGTAGAAGGAGGATTAGGGGGCTGTAGTGTAGAGGCTTGTATTGTTGGCGGTATGGGGGTGTAGTGGGGTGCTTGGGGGCTGTAACTAGCACATTAGGGGACCGTAGTGGAGGGATAGGGGTTCAAGTGGAGAGGTAGGGGGGAGTAGTAGTGGGTTCGGGGGCTGTAGTGGAGATTTAGGGAGTTTAGTGGGTGGATAGGGGCTGTAGTATACCATGCATGTGACGTCACCAGAGCTCAGCGAGGCGGGCAGTAATGGAAATATTGCAGTGAGGGCCCTGGTGAAAGAGATTATTTTGGGCCTCCCCTCTAGGATGGACAAAATATAGATTCCCATCTGTTGCACATATCCCATGATACGTTGCCAGCTAGGGATCTACCATCTGCACATCCTTGCAGGATTTTACTTGTGAGCAGTTTGTGAGTGTGCATGCAAGCATGTTAATTTATAGAGTATGTGTGTGAAATGAAGGGGTCTATTTGTGTATAGTGTTGACATTTTAATGCAGTTGTGTCTTAATATGTACTGTTGCTATTTAAAAGCAGTGGTGTACTTGTGTAGTGTGTTTGAATGCAGGGGTGTGTTTGTGAGTAGTTTTGGTGTTTGTATATAATGTTTGTGCTTTAATACAAGAGTGTGTTTCTATGTAGCGTTGGCATTTGAGTGCAGGGTTGTGTTTGCATGTAGTGTTGATGGTTGAATACTGAGATGTATGCACATATTATTATTATTTATATTTAAAAAGCGCTAATATATTCTGCAGCGCTGTATAAAGGATGGACTAACAAATGTGTAATTTCAACCAGACGAGTTGGACGCACAGGAACAGAGGAGTTGAGGGTTCTGATAAATGAGCTTACTAGCTAGAGGGAGTGGGGTATAGTGACACAAAAGCTAAAGTAGGGTAGAAAACTCTGTTCACTGAAGACTTTGTGTTATTGTTTAGGACAGTTGTAGGAAAGAAAGGGAGGGGGCTATTAACAGTTTAATTTATACTTTTTCCTGAAAATGTGAGTTTTGTGATTTTGAGATGGAAGCAGCAGAATTCGGCAATCGACTGACATGAGGGGGAACAAGAGGTTGGAGTCAAAATGAATACCTAGATACAGACAGGGGCGTGGCCTAGCGGCGGAACGAAATGGCCGCATAGAGACCGAGCTCCTCCGGCCCCACTCAGCCACACACAAACCACCGGCTACAGGCAGGAGGATGGGGAAACACACCAAGGCGGGGAACACCCCCAGACAACCGGGGACCCGCCAGGTGAGCCAAAACCCCTCCATGCGGCAGTTCTTGTCCGCGACGCCGGACCCGTTCTCCCAGGCGTCATCTGAGGCCTACCCGGCATCAGAGGCCTCCACGCCACACTCCCTCTCCCCAGGCCGGGAGGACACAGGGGAAACCCCCCCCCCCGCAGACTGGATGGCCCTGCTAAGGGCACTACCCACGCGGGCTGACCTCACCCAAGCGACCACAGCCCTCCAGGCCTCCATCAAGACGGACCTGCAGCTGATGAGGGCCGACATCCAGGGGATGGCAGACCGCATGGCCCAAATAGAGGCAGACTGCGACGCCCTAACTGCGACGCAAACGGCACAAGCCACAAACTACTCCAAGCAAACTGCCCAAATGCAAGCCATGGCCAGACATATAGAGGACCTGGACAATAGGGGCCGCAGACAGAACCTACGAGTAAGAGGCCTACAAGAAGGTGAAGACTCACCCGCCCAGCTTAAAGTCACACTCACCGCCATCTTCAATGAGCTCCTGAGCCGCCCCAGAGAGACCCCCATAGAGTTCATCAGAGCCCATAGAGCAATGAGACCCAGGGGCCCACCAGAGGCACCACCTAGGGACGTGATCTGCTGTCTAGCACTCTACACCTTGAAAGAGGAAATTCTGCATGAAGCACGCAACAGGGGAGAAATCACTCATGAAGGCCAACACCTCCAACTGTACCCGGACCTATGCCCAGCTACTTTGGGATATCGCAGGGCACTAAAACCACTCACCAGAATTCTAGTGGCCCAGAAAATACGATACCGCTGGACATTCCCTACAGGCCTGATAGCCAGCACCCAAAACGGCCCTAGATTGATCCGCACCCCACGGGACCTGCAGGAACTGTCAGAAGATCTCCACTTGTCACCCCTTAACCTGACTTGGCCGGATCCGCTGGATTTTTACAACAGTCCACCTACACTCCAGGGGTAACCTGTCCCGACACAGTGCAGACACCGAACAAGACTGGAGACCGTGAGGCCAGCAGGGGCAACATGCTAACGGACATACAAGACAAGAGCCACGCATGGAACTCGTAACTATGCACTGGGACACTCTGTACATAGGCCTATAACACACACGGGCCACACGCTTAGCCGTTACAACACTTAGGAATCCACGTGTCAGGGGAGGGTGGGGGGACCATCAGAAGTGGGGATACGAGTCGAGACATTTTGCCAGCACAATTGGTGAACCCACGAAAGAAACACTGGGGACTCTGTATATATTTGGGGGGGATTGTGTATGGGGTGGTTTTAACCTTCCTTTGTGTTTTCCCCTTCCTTTGTGTTTTTTTTTCTCTCTCTCTCTCCCCCTTGGGTGGGGGGAATTGGGGAAGGGGACGCTGAGGTTGGATAAAGCCACGCTCCAGACCAGCAGGGAGAGGGAGCAGAGGTTACCCGGGAGGGTTAGCACTGAGAGAGAGGACAGGCCCCCAACCGCGACCCCTCACCAGTCGGGACAATCCCAACCGGATCCCCAAAACACCACGATAAGGGGAGGGACACAAAATGGGAAGGGTATGACCAGCTGGTTATATACCTTAAAGCCACCAATTTACGAGCCACAACACGGCAACACAACTCACCACCCCGTAACGGAGAGATAGGGGAACAGAGGAGAGACTAGTAGGGTAGAGCCGATCCAATGACCATACACTCGAACACACACCTGGGAGATAGGGAAAGGGCCGGGATGGGCTGGACCCAGGGTCTGCCAGCACCACCTGTACTGACTATATAGCTTCTGAGCAGAGGGGGCCGGGGGACACAGGAGACCCAGAAAGGAGAAGGATCCACCACTCTTGGCCCTACGGGGTGAGGGAGTAAGAGGGCCACGTTCCCAGTAGACAGGGTCACCAGGATACCGGCGGGAGGACTCAACGGTGCCGACAGGTGCTGCACAGTTGACTCCTACCTAGCCCACACCCTAGTCTTTTTTGGAAAATCCACGAGGTTTATTGTTGTTCTATTATCACTACTGTTACGTTTGTTACTAATTGTTGAAAGTCGCGCTTGCCCGCGGGACCCAGGGGGACAAGGGACGTGCCCACGACATCAGACCCGCACTCGAGGAGTAAGCCAAATCCTCTAGCACCCACCCATACTCCCTAACCCTCCCCACTACACCCTGATTATTTTGAACCGTAGCAACCATGCCGCTCCACAACACACACAAACAAGCGGAGATTAAATTCCTCTCCATCAACGCTAAAGGCATGAACATACCCGAAAAACGCTCACATGCCCTACGTCACTTCCACAGCCAAAAGTCACAGGTAGTTTTCATTCAGGAGACACACTTTAAAGAGGGCCATGTGACCAGATTGACGGACAAACATTACGCACAATGTTTCCTAAGTAATAACCCAGAGGGAAAGTCCAAAGGCACAGCAATACTGATCCATAGATCGCTACACTTTGCCCCCACTGACACACTGCGAGACAACCACGGACAGTATATCTGTGTCAAAGGCACAATTGCAAACCGCACATACACGTTCGCGAATCTATATACCCCCAATAAACGCCAACACCAATTCTTACGCACAGCACTCAGAACGATAGAGGGCTTCGCGGAGGGCTGTCTGGTAGTTGGAGGGGACCTCAATGTGGCCCTGACGCCGACCATAGACACATCCATAGGCCTCTCTACGACCCCCCAACACATTTTAACAAACATATCGAAAACGAAGCGTCTGGTAGACTGCTGGAGAGCTTTACACCCTGAAGACTGAGACTACACTTTCTACTCTATCCCCCACAGAACATACTCTAGAATAGACTACTTTCTCATTCCACATTATTACCTGACTGATGTTAGACGAACGGACATTGGAACAGCGACATGGTCAGACCATGCTCCAATCACGATGACACTAACCTCCCAACTCTATAGGCCCACTTGCAGTAACTGGAGACTGAACGAATCGATATTAAACGACCTAACAGTGACGGCAGAATTCAGGGAAAGACTAACGCAATACTTTACAGAAAATGATACGTCTGAGGTCTCTGGGAGGCTCATAAAAGCGTAATGAGGGGCCACTTCATAGCGAAAAGCGCCACGCTTAAAAAAGCTAAAACTGCCAGACTTAAAACTCTAATTAAGGACATACAGACTTTGGAATGTAGACATAAACAAACCCACCTGATAGCAGACTGGACACAACTAACGATACTCAGGAGGGAACTCTCCTCTATCCTGAATGCCAATCACCATAGAGCATACTTACACTCCAAAGCGTTCTTCTACACCAACGCTAACAAATGTGGTGCCCACCTTGCCCGCATGATCGCCAAAAAGAGAGCGGCGGCCTACATCCCGGGGATCAGAGACAGAGATGGAAAGCTGCACAGTGTGCCGACCGCGATGGCCAACACTATGTCGGCGTACTACGCCGACCTATATTCAATCGACCCACCCAGGGGAGAGGGAGCTGGTACAGAAAGGAAGACGCGAATAGCAGACTACCTAGAACCGCGCATCGGCAACTGCCTCTCACAGGAGGCAAGCGCAGAGCTAGACGAACCGATCGAGACACACGAGGTAGCATGGGCCCTCAAAACGGCCAAGACGGGCAAGAGCCCCGGACCTGACGGCCTACCAGCACGCTATTACAAAACCTTTGCGGAACTCCTCGTCCCACGCCTCATGACGGCACTCAACGCGATCCGAGAAGGGCAGATATTCCCGACACAGACCTTGGCGGCTAACATCACCCTAATACCTAAAGAAGGGAAAGATCCTGAACAAAGTGCGAACTATCGCCCCATCTCACTGTTGAATAGCGACTTGAAGCTTTTCACGAAGATACTCGCACAGAGACTTCAGGCCCATCTCCCGAACTTGATACATAAGGACCAGGTGGGATTTACCCTGCATTGAGAAGCACGAGATCACACAATCAGAGCACTCTCCCTGATCCACCTCGCAAAAACCAGACAGGAAGGCCTTTTCCTACTCTCCACGGATGCGGAGAAGGCCTTCGAGAGGATCTCATGGACTTCATGTTTCAGGTCCTCGAAAAGCTGGGGATGGGGCTGTAACGGAGCTCCTTGTACTCCGACTGAGTACCCTCCGTTGACGGATGCTCCTAGCGCTTCCTGAGGACTCCAAGCGCTGCAGCAGACACCACAACCACCGCAGACTCCGCAACCGCTGTATCTTGACTGGAGTCTCGCCGTCTTCCTTCCACCCTGGATCAGCTTCTGTCCTCCAGGACTGTGTGGGAAAGAACTCTTCCTTCCACCCTGTACGAACCTCCAGCATCCAGGACTGTGTGGTGAAGACCCCTCCTCCAAGGAGAGCGTGTCAGGAACAAGCTCTTAAAAGAGCTAAGTGACTCAAGCTCAGGGGAGCATGCAGAGCATAGCAATTCCCAGTGTGATTATAACAGCTCCCTCCAATAACGAGACAAGGCTACGTTTAGAGGGATCAAGAAGAACTGTCAAAACCTTTATTTCCCTTGGGACCAGCCAATACAGTCACCACAATAACATTGTTGTGAAACCTCAATAAAATCACAAACAGTCAAACCATATCAAGGAACACACAGTGACTTATCACAACACAATGGCACATTTTTAAAGGGGTGGGGGGAGACAATATTTAACAGTAAATATCTCACCTGCCTGCAGAATTAGCAATATGCAAATCTACCCGAATATGCAAATGAACCAGTCTTGCAATTCAGGTAGTGCATATTGCTGTTGCTACCAACAGAGGGCACTAGACAAGCTCCATAGCCAAACCCACCTAGTTGGTAGCAAACCTCAGCAATACAAGAGAGCAGGCAATACATTACACAGTACACACACACACTATAAACAATTACATTACACACACCCTGCACCTATAATGGGTGCAGGGTGACTAAAACATAAGATAAATAAAGCAGCCTACATAAATAGTCTGTCTGAAGGTAGACTACGGGCTTTAAAGCCAGATACATGAAAAAGTCATAGTCACAGGGGAGGAGGCTGGCAAGTAGGCCTCTCCAGGACCAAGTGGCGAAGGGCACTTCGTCACATATCTCCCCTTCGGGGGGAAGACTAACCAGGCACCTGACTTTCTGTCGGTCAGTGCCTAAGTTAGTCGAGTCACCCACCGACCATAAGCAAGTGCCAGAGTAGCCCACCCACAACAAACAGTTATTAGAGCAGCCCACCCACAGCAAACAGTGACTGCACCTGGGTATTCCTCTGGGGTGATGGGGCAACACGCTGTGGGGACTTGAGGGGCAGAGGCCAGCGGCGCTCTGCCCTGATGCCAGCGCTTCTGCTGGGAGGAGGGGGGTGCAGGCCAGTCCTGTGACAAGGGGATCGGTAGGGCAGAGGCCAGCGGCGGTCTGCCCTGATGCCAGCTCTTCTGCTGGTATAGCCTGCAGGACATCAGGCTCTGGACAAGGGACAAAGGGAGGGCAGAGGCTGACTGCACTCTGCCCAGCTGCCAGCTCTTCCGCTGGGGTGCTGGGAACATAGTCCTGGCTCAGTAGCCAGGGGAACATGGGAGTCAGTGGGGGTTAACATCTCCTCTGTTAACCCTGGGGCCAAGTTAGGAGTTAGCTGGGGAGGGGAATTCGTACTTACCCCCTCTTCCTGTTGTCCCTGTGAGGGTAGTTGGGGATCTGGACAGGCTGTCCAGCATCCCTGTAGGTCAGGCACAGAGACCACGGTCCCCTCTGCGCCATCTGGGAGATTGGTGTCTCCCCTTGGTAGGGTAAGCTGCCGCTGGGGAGATAGGGTGCTGTGCTCCTCTCCCTGAAACACAGGCTGCCGCTGGAGAGGGAGACCGCCTGTCTCCACTCCCATAACATTGTCCTGCTGCTGGAGAGAGAGACCAACTGTCTCTGCTCCCTGTAGGACACACTGCTGCTGGGGGGGAAGGACGACACCTTCGGCTCCCTGTAACTTGCACTGCCGCTGGGGAGTTAGGACGACACCTTCTGCTCCCTTTAACTTGCACTGCCGCTGGGGAGGAAGGACGACACCTTCGGCTCCCTGTAACTTGCACTGCCGCTGGAGACTAGGTGTCCATATCCTCAACCTCCACAGTTGTTGCTCAAAGGCCATTGCCGCACTGTTCTCAGCACTCAACTGGCGCATTACTTGTTGGACCACCTCGTTCGAAAGGTCTGGGTCATAGCAGACCAACCGCCTCTTTACCTCCTCAATGTAAGCGTCGTCCTCGTAGCGACGTATCATGTTGAGGTGCTCTTCGCAGGGCTCTATCCATCCCTGCTCCATGCTGCTGTAGTTAGGGATGCTGCACAGTGGCTAGCGTTGCCCTCAATAACCTCTCATACGATACCAGTGTCTCCGAGCTGCTTCTCCTCGCACTAGGACGCCATCCCACCACTGCCACCAATGTAACGGAGCTCCTTGTACTCCGACTGAGTACCCTCCGTTGATGGATGCTCCTAGCGCTTCCTGAGGACTCCCAAGCACTGCAGCAGACACCACAACCACCACAGACTCCGCAACCGCCGTATCTTGACTGGAGTCTCGCCGTCTTCCTTCCACCCTGGATCAGCTTCTGTCCTCCAGGACTGTGTGGAATAGAACTCTCCCTTCCACCCTGTATGAACCTCCAGCATCCAGGACTGTGTGGTGAAGACCCCTCCTCCAAGGAGAGCGCGTCAGGAACAAGCTCTTAAAAGAGCTAAGTGACTCAAGCTCAGGGGAGCATGCAGAGCATAACAATCCCCAGTGTGATTATAACAGCTCCCTCCAATAACGAGACAAGGCTACGTTTAGAGGGATCAAGAAGAACTGTCAAAACCTTTATTTCCCCTGGGACCAGCCAATATGGTCACCACAATAACATTGTTGTGAAACCTTAATAAAATCACAAACAGTCAAACCATATCAAGCAACACACAGTGAATTATCACAACACAATGGCACATTTTAAAAGGTGGAGCAAGACAATATTTAACAGTAAATATCTCACCTGACTGCAAAATTAGCAATATGCAAATCTACCCGAATATGCAAATGAACCAGTCTTGCAATTCAGGTAGTGCATATTGCTGTTGCTACCAACAGAGGGCACTAGACAAGCTCCATAGCCAAACCCACCTAGTTGATAGCAAACCTCAGCAATACAAGAGAGCAGGCAATACATTACACAGTACACACACACTATAAACAATTACATTACACACACCCTGCACCTATAATGGGTGCAGGGTGACTAAAACATAAGATACATAAAGCAGCCTACATAAATAGTCTGTCTGAAGGTAGACTACGGGCTTTAAAGCCAGATACATGAAAAAGTCATAGTCACAGGGGAGGAGGCTGGCAAGTAGGCCTCTCCAGGACCAAGTGGCGAAGGGCACTTCGTCACAGGGGCCTTACATGATGTCCTGGATCAGAGCTCTGTACTCGCAACCAACAGCACGGATCTGCATAAATGGAGCCTTCACAGACCCCTTCGTGATCAGGAATGGAACCAGCCGAGGCTGCCCCCTCTCCCCCCTGCTCTTCGTGCTAGCCCTGGAACCATTCCTGAACTCGATCCGAAACAACCCGGATATCCCGGGATTGGAGACAGGAGGGGGGAAACACACAGTGGCAGCATATGCGGACGATCTACTGTTCTTCGTAACTAAGCCGGAAACATCCATGCCCACGATAATGAAGGAATTCGAAAAGTACGGGGAGCTATCGAACTTTAAAATCAATTTTTCCAAATCTACGATCCTCAATGTCTCCGTCTCGGGTTACAGAGTGACGGCCCTTGAACGAGCTCTGCCATTTCAATGGTCCGCCACCTCCCTGAAATACCTCGGCGCGGTGCTAACAAACGACCTCTCCCAACTGTACGCAGCGAACTTCCAACCACTCCTGACCATTATACAGAAGGACCTGCAGGAATGGGATCAGGTTTGCCTCTCATGGTTTGGAAGAGTGGGAGTGCTCAAGATGAACATCCTACCGAGGGTCCTCTACCTGTTTCAGGCTATCCCCGCGACCATACCGTAGGCATTTTTTACCTCCCTTAGATCGATGGCCCTCCGGTTCACCTGGCAGAGACAGAAGGCTAGGATACAACATGACGTGCTCACACTACCGAAAGCCAAGGGAGGCCTAGCTCTGCCAGACTTTAAGAGATACCATAGAGCCACCCACATCCAAAGGATAGTTAGTGGTCTAAGCGGGGAGTCGAGAAACTCTGGAAGGATGTAGAGTCTTCTCTGGTGGAGAGACCGATGGCAGTCCTTCCCTGGCTAGACCCCAAACACAGCTAGCTGCTCCACACCCCTAATCAAAGCGACCGTGCGGGTTTGGCAAGCTCCGGCAGTACCACTCTCGCTCACCTCCACACCATCCCCAGTGATGCCCCTAGTCCATAATTAGGTCTTCCCACCAGGAAGGGAACCAAGAACGTTGGTCCAGCTGTTGGGACAAGACATACCGAGACTCTGCCACGCCATAGACAACGGCCGCCTCAAATCACTAGAGGCCATGACCGGGAACTCCGATCATCCATTTATGCTCCAATTCAGATACCGACAACTGAAAGGGCTTATACAAGAAACCACCCGAAACAATCACACCCTCAGACCCTTAACAACGTTTGAAGAGATATGCATGGACCCGGACCCGCTGCCGAGGGGCCTAACAACGCTCTATGGAATGATCATGCGGTTGAGGAGGCTACCACCCCCAAGCTTCATGGGGAAATGGGAAACAGTTTTAGGCACCACATATGCACCCTCTCACTACACTGCGCACCATCCAGCGGAACGCAAGAAACAGCATACAAAATACTGGCCCTTTGGTACCACACCCCACTCCACACACCTATACGACCCCACGAAGGACGACGTATGCTGGAGGTGCAACACACACAAGGGAACATATCTCCACATATGGTGGGAATGCCCAATCATCCAACCATATTGGTCAGCCATTCACACGATCATAAAAAGATTCACAGACTCCCCACCACCCATGAACCCCGCAACATTCCTCATCCACCACACCAAGACAAAAGCATTGACATATAAAAAATCCTTAACTATACGGATACTTAATCTAGCCAAAAGCCTAATCCCCCTCTATTGGAAAAAACAATGCGCGCCTCCGTTAGGGACGTGGTACCAAAGAATGGAGGAGCTGAGAGCACTGGAAGAGCTCTCCCTGCTGGCAGAAGGGAGGACCCAGACGTACATGATGGTCTGGACACACTGGATACTGACCTCGACTAACGCTGACTTCCAGGATCTGTTGACTTGACTGAAGACGCCTGACGGGACAAAAGACTACCTTGACTGAGAGAGCAACTACACAAACAGAAAAAATACCAGAAACAACATCATAATAAATTAAACACCCCCTCCCCCTCCTCTCCCCTCCCACCCCCCCTCACCCACTCCCCCCTGGGGGAACCCGCGGGCGGGAAGGCGACACAGTAGAGAAGTTGATAGGACGTAGAGGCTCCAGATGGACGGGCACCCTCTAAACAAAGAAAGGAAGGGAGGGAAAAGATAAAGGTAGCAAAGGGGGAAAGAATAAAAACAGGAAGGGGAAAAACGAGTAAAAAGAGAGAAAAAGAAAGGATGAAAAAGAAAGGGAAGGTGTAAGGGAGAAAAGAAGGAAGGAGAAAAGAGAATAAGAAGGGAAAAACAGGAAAAGAGACAGGGGTTCACGATTAAGGATAAGGAGAAACAAGCTTGACCTCGCACCCACGTCAAACGCGGGAGTCAGTGAGCAGACAGGATTAAGACAGTACAAACCACCTCCGCTCCTGCCAGATTAACAGGGGTCCACTCCGACACCAAAGATCCTAGACCTGAACTCGCAAGGCACGCACAAAATCCTGTTTCTCCCCCATGCAGTTGGTCACTACACGCTACCTGTCTTGGCACAGGACACAAACCACCTCTGTCACACTAGGTGGCCTAACATAGCCATAACAACCGTACGCTAGAGGGAAAGCCCTACCCACACAAAAGGTTTTTAGGACCTACGAGTCCAACTAGAATGTTTCTTAAGACTATTTGATGACTTGCATGTCACCATGGTTGTTCACTATAACTATCTCATGTCTGAGACGTGAAATGAAAAAGCCTTTATTGGACCTGCGTGTCCGCGATACTGTTTATACATAATATGGAAATTCTTTGAATAAAAGAAATTTACAAAAAAAAAAATGAATACCTAGGCAGCAAGCCTGCGAGGTAGAGACGATGGTCGAGCCTATAACTTAGAGGGAGACAGACACAGGGGTAGCAACACGTAAGGAAGCAAAGACCAGAAGTTCTGTTTTGGACAGGTTAGGTTTTCGGGAGTGAGCAGCCATCCAGTTAGAAATAGCATAGAGGCATTCAGAGACGTGAGTTAAGAGGGGTGAGGAGAGATTAGGAGAGGACAGATAGATTTGCAGGTCAGCCACATAGAAATGATATTGGAAGTCAAAGTCGTTGATGAGTTTACTAAGGGAGGAACTATACATCAAGAACAGTAGAGGACCAAGTACCGATTGTTGGGGAACAATCCATATACAGATATGTGGCCACACACAGACATAAACATATACCTATGCACCTACACAGGCACAAACATACACTGGCACAAATGCAAACATATAGACATATACCTACACACACAGATACACGCACATATGCACACTGACATACACACATACCTACATACACACAGATATACACACATACACACACTGGCACACATACACACACAAAATTTACATATGTTTTCCCCACTCCCGCTTCCATGCCTTTTGGGTGCAGGAAGGTGAATTCCTGGGGCTGGCTGATGCTGATGGGAGTCTAATACTCAAATCACTAGAGGCCATGACCGGGAACTCCGATCATCCATTTATGCTCCAATTCAGATACCGACAACTGAAAGGGCTTATACAAGAAACCACCCGAAACAATCACACCCTCAGACCCTTAACAACGTTTGAAGAGATATGCATGGACCCGGACCCGCTGCCGAGGGGCCTAACAACGCTCTATGGAATGATCATGCGGTTGAGGAGGCTACCACCCCCAAGCTTCATGGGGAAATGGGAAACAGTTTTAGGCACCACATATGCACCCTCTCACTACACTGCGCACCATCCAGCGGAACGCAAGAAACAGCATACAAAATACTGGCCCTTTGGTACCACACCCCACTCCACACACCTATACGACCCCACGAAGGACGACGTATGCTGGAGGTGCAACACACACAAGGGAACATATCTCCACATATGGTGGGAATGCCCAATCATCCAACCATATTGGTCAGCCATTCACACGATCATAAAAAGATTCACAGACTCCCCACCACCCATGAACCCCGCAACATTCCTCATCCACCACACCAAGACAAAAGCATTGACATATAAAAAATCCTTAACTATACGGATACTTAATCTAGCCAAAAGCCTAATCCCCCTCTATTGGAAAAAACAATGCGCGCCTCCGTTAGGGACGTGGTACCAAAGAATGGAGGAGCTGAGAGCACTGGAAGAGCTCTCCCTGCTGGCAGAAGGGAGGACCCAGACGTACATGATGGTCTGGACACACTGGATACTGACCTCGACTAACGCTGACTTCCAGGATCTGTTGACTTGACTGAAGACGCCTGACGGGACAAAAGACTACCTTGACTGAGAGAGCAACTACACAAACAGAAAAAATACCAGAAACAACATCATAATAAATTAAACACCCCCTCCCCCTCCTCTCCCCTCCCACCCCCCCTCACCCACTCCCCCCTGGGGGAACCCGCGGGCGGGAAGGCGACACAGTAGAGAAGTTGATAGGACGTAGAGGCTCCAGATGGACGGGCACCCTCTAAACAAAGAAAGGAAGGGAGGGAAAAGATAAAGGTAGCAAAGGGGGAAAGAATAAAAACAGGAAGGGGAAAAACGAGTAAAAAGAGAGAAAAAGAAAGGATGAAAAAGAAAGGGAAGGTGTAAGGGAGAAAAGAAGGAAGGAGAAAAGAGAATAAGAAGGGAAAAACAGGAAAAGAGACAGGGGTTCACGATTAAGGATAAGGAGAAACAAGCTTGACCTCGCACCCACGTCAAACGCGGGAGTCAGTGAGCAGACAGGATTAAGACAGTACAAACCACCTCCGCTCCTGCCAGATTAACAGGGGTCCACTCCGACACCAAAGATCCTAGACCTGAACTCGCAAGGCACGCACAAAATCCTGTTTCTCCCCCATGCAGTTGGTCACTACACGCTACCTGTCTTGGCACAGGACACAAACCACCTCTGTCACACTAGGTGGCCTAACATAGCCATAACAACCGTACGCTAGAGGGAAAGCCCTACCCACACAAAAGGTTTTTAGGACCTACGAGTCCAACTAGAATGTTTCTTAAGACTATTTGATGACTTGCATGTCACCATGGTTGTTCACTATAACTATCTCATGTCTGAGACGTGAAATGAAAAAGCCTTTATTGGACCTGCGTGTCCGCGATACTGTTTATACATAATATGGAAATTCTTTGAATAAAAGAAATTTACAAAAAAAAAAATGAATACCTAGGCAGCAAGCCTGCGAGGTAGAGACGATGGTCGAGCCTATAACTTAGAGGGAGACAGACACAGGGGTAGCAACACGTAAGGAAGCAAAGACCAGAAGTTCTGTTTTGGACAGGTTAGGTTTTCGGGAGTGAGCAGCCATCCAGTTAGAAATAGCATAGAGGCATTCAGAGACGTGAGTTAAGAGGGGTGAGGAGAGATTAGGAGAGGACAGATAGATTTGCAGGTCAGCCACATAGAAATGATATTGGAAGTCAAAGTCGTTGATGAGTTTACTAAGGGAGGAACTATACATCAAGAACAGTAGAGGACCAAGTACCGATTGTTGGGGAACAATCCATATACAGATATGTGGCCACACACAGACATAAACATATACCTATGCACCTACACAGGCACAAACATACACTGGCACAAATGCAAACATATAGACATATACCTACACACACAGATACACGCACATATGCACACTGACATACACACATACCTACATACACACAGATATACACACATACACACACTGGCACACATACACACACAAAATTTACATATGTTTTCCCCACTCCCGCTTCCATGCCTTTTGGGTGCAGGAAGGTGAATTCCTGGGGCTGGCTGATGCTGATGGGAGTCTAATACTCTGTGTATGAAACGCACCCTTCTCTGTGTCCTTCAAGCCCATGCAGTCTCAAAGCTGAGAGGAAGTAAGTCACTACCCAGCAGCACTCTTTGCAAACATTAAGGGGGTCTGGTCAAGTTGCCTAAGGGCTGCAGCACCGACTGGGTCCCTGATGAGACCTGCCTGTCTGTCAAATTTGCCTTGTGTATGGGCTTCCCAAGGGCCCCCAACACCAGAGGTTCCCATCAGCGGTAGTTCTGCCTATGGCTGCAGTGCCGTCTAGGAGCTGCACTATTTTCTTGGGGGGGTGCAATAAATTTTTTTTTAATAATCACAGCAGGATTAGAAAAAAGTCTCCAGATGATCATGACCTAATTCAAATAGTAGGAAAAAATATACATTTTCACCCAGAAAGACACCAGAAAAGGAGACAACTATTCAAAAGGGTTGAATAAAATGCCAAACATATAGTAGATCTTGCAAAAGAAAGAAATCTCTTCAACATTTGTAAAAAAAAAATTCTAATTATGCATAGGTACATAAGGTGTGACTACAAATGGCAAGGAGAAGAAATGTTGCATTTGCTGTTCGCTAAGTTGTTTTGCCTCATTTTTTAGGACTTGTGAGGACAGTTTCTCCCATTGATGCTTGGTTTACAGATTTGAATGTTGCAATATATCAACCACATTTAAAATATTATTTCAGACTATCCCAACTGTGATGATACTGAAGACAATGTGGAATACAATAATCATGGTATGTATCTATTTTATTTTAAAGTATACACTGAAACAAAAACTAATTTGATTTCAAGAGTTTAATTTACATAATTATTTAAAATCAGTACAGACTGATAAAAAGTATAACAGATGATAAGTTAGTATATATGGGGATATTAATTATAAAATAACTTGGAATACATTAAGGAACCAGACTGTGTAAAAACTTAATTGCTGAAGTACACATGAATATACACAGCTATTATCTCACCAGATCTGGAGCTCAGCAAACCACGAGGCAAACAGAAGCACGTATCCACAGAAAAAGGTGCTTGCTAACGCAACTCTTGAAGGTAATCATCAAGCCAACATTGTGATGTTTCTCGGTAAAAAAAATATAATTTTATTGAGTTGCTTAAAAAGCATACAGCTACACCACAAAAAGATTATGAAGATAGCATATAAAGTATGGACACTTGATGTGTGACCAAGTCACACATCAAGTGTCCATACTTTATATGCTATCTTCATAATCTTTTTGTGGTGTAGCTGTATCAAAAAGCCTGTAAATTATTCCAATAAACTATATTTTTTACCAAGGAACGTCACAGTGTTGTTTGAGGATTATCTTCAAAGGTTTTTCCTGTGGATAGCTACTTGGAAATAAAGTAAACAAATTAAATTATCTATGGTGTATGAATGAATAATCTGCTGGGTCCTTTCCCCTCTGTCTTAACCCTGAATACTGGAGAGCCTGAAGTTCCTAAACAGAAACTTCCATTATCTCTCCTGAGCTAAGTTCTACAGTGCAAGGCTTAGCTCATTGGCCGAGGGTGTCATCTGATTACTTCACCCAATAAGCTAAGACTTGCCAGGCTGGGCTTAGTTCAGGAATGTTAACAGACATTCCTGCTTAGGAGTTTTCACTCTTCATAGTTAATCATGGAGGTGAGTTGTGGTGCCCAGATGACCCCATATTATACATCAAACCATTAAATAATGGTTTGACTATTTACAATAGGGGCACTAAGACACTTCTGGAACCATAACCACTAGAGTTAGCTGTAGTGGTTATGGTGCCTGTTGTGTTCCTTAAAAATATTTACAATACTACATATCTATTAGATATGGTAAATTGTACTGAAATTCTATAATTTCCCCTCACTTTCCACTAGAGCAGGGGTTTACAACCCAGTCCTCAAGTACCCCCTAACAGTCTAGGATTTAGGGATTACCTAGTTGTGTCTAAGGAGTTTTTACGGAAAAGAAAAAAAAAACAATTTAGATACAACAGGGTAATCCCTAAATCCTGGACTGGTAGGGGGTACTTGAGGACTGGGTTGGGTACCACTGCACTAGAGCACAAACTGACTCACTGATACTTAATTCTACCTGCCTGAATAAGCCGTTGAGAGCAGCTGTGGATTTGTAGAATTTATTAGAACATGAAACCTTTCCAGTCTGAGCGCACCTCATTAAGTCCATAGAGGTGATTGTTTTTAAATGCTTAGGTCCATTAACTCCCAGTACATCCCAGTAATTTTCTTCCAAAATTACTACTTAGACAGTAATCGATAGGTAGAAAACTGAGCTTGTAAGGGTAAGGTAGTGAGTTTAATTCCTGTCACAGTGGATTGAAAGACAACACATTAAACCAGGAAGCTAAAACCATGAAATTCAGAACCGTACCATACATATTTCTCAAACAATGTTTTTTTTTATTATCTGATTTAGCAAAAAACAGTCATAATAAAAAAATATATATATATTTCATACATATACAAAATTTAAATTCTGGTTGCTAAATTGAAAAACAAAGCTCCTAACCACTGTAGAAGAGCACACAAAGTAACAGAGATCAGTTGTAATATCAGTACTACATGTGCCTGCTGCTAATGTGTCATCTAATAGCAATACTATATTTATTATTCATTTTAATATTCAGTAAATACCCCTGTATGTAATTTCATTAAAAAATTCCCCCAGTTTCTGGTCTCTGTGTGTTTTTTGAAGCATGCTGCCAAATTATCCCAGGTTTCCAGGACAGTTTCATTAATGCCATGTGCTGTACGTCTTCAAGTTTTTGTTTTTTTTAAACTTTTATTTATAATCCTTTATTACTATTACATTTTTAAATTAATATCAAATTGTACATGATTCTCAAGTAGTACAATAAGCCAGTGGCATACATACCGTGGTCGCAGGGGTCGCAGCTGCGACTGGGTCCGTCAATCCAGGCGGCCGCCCTGTGGACCCCTGTGACCGGATGTCCATCGCTATGCGTTGTGGCTATGGCCCGTGTTGCAAACCAGTAGAGATGAATTTCCAGGGGGATGACATCACAGCTGGGAGGAAGTGACTGCCCGAGAGCCCGCATGGGAGGAAGGAGAGGGAGTCAGAGTGGGAACTCTGACTCCCACTAGCCTGAGCCACTGCACCTCAGGGAAAGTCACCCTCCTGCAACTACAAGGTTTTTGTTTGTTTGTATGTGTGTATGTGTTTGTTTGTCTGTCTGTGTGTGTCTGTCTGTGCATCTGTATGTATGTGTCTGTATGTATGTGTCTGTGTGTATGTGTGTATTTGTGTGTCTCTGTATGTATGTGCGTATGTATGTGTGTGTCTGTCTATGTGTGTGTGTCTGTATGTATTTGTGTATGTGTGTGTGTCTGTTTGTATATATGTGTCTGTCTGTCTGTATGTATGTGTGCCTGTCTGCCTATATGTATGTGTGTGTGTGTGTGTGTGTGTCTGTCTGTATGTATGTGTCTTTGTATGTATGTGTGTATGTATGTGTCTCTGTATGTATAGGTGTCTGTGTCTCTATGTATGTGTCTGTGTCTCTATGTATGTGTCTGTGTGTGTGTCTGTCACGGGAGGGGGAGGGGGGGCTATGGATCAGTTTTGCACCGGTGCCTCATGGATTGTGTGTACGCCACTGCAATAAGCATAAGTATAATTGAAGCTTACACATATTTTTTTACAAAAAAATACTGAAGTTATTTTCAAATAATTTGTAATTCATATATTACACTAAAAATCCAATCAAAACACATTACAAAGATAAAATAAATAAGCAGGTAAGTAAACATTCAGGGATCGTCTCAAATGAAGGGTGAATCATTAGTGTTAACATTTTTTTTCAAGGGAGTCACATATCTTTATATTTCTCAGTGTTACCTCTGGAGATATACACAATATGTTCCATCTTATATTGATAAATAATTTGATTATTATTATTATTATTATTATTTATATAGCGCCATCAGATTCTGTAGCGCTGTACAATGGGATTATAAACTGTTTTCCAATTACTTTCATCTGAGTATTTTTATTTATGGACTATAACGATCTTTGCTGAAATTAATATATAGACACTATTAGACTTTTCTTACAGATAGGATAATTCACATTCCACAAAAATATGTATGACATCAACAAGTTAAAGTGAAATAGTTAATCTAGAAAACATTTAAAGGAATTCTCCAGTGCCAGGAAAACATATTAGTTTTCCTGGCACTGCAGGACCCTCTAGTGCCCCTCTCCCTCCCACCAACCCACCATCCCAAGTTGCTGAAGGGGTTCAAACCCCTTCAGTGACTTACCGGAGTCCAGTGCCAATGTCCCTCAGCGCTGGTTCAGGCTCCGCCTTCGCTTCTCAGATCTAATGTGCATGCGCAACCGTCGGCGGAGGAGACCTAAAGCGCATGTGCGGTAATGGCCGCGCACGCGCATTAGACATCCCCATAGGAAAGCATTATACAATGCTTTCCTATGGGGATTTCGGCGACGCTGGAGGTCCTCACATAGCGTAAGGACGTCCAGTTTCATTTTTGAAAATGTTCTGTGGACACGGAAGTCTCCTCTAGTGGCTGTCTAGTAGACAGCCACTAGAGGAGGACTTAACCCTGCAAGGTAAATATTGCAGTTTATGAAAATTGCAATAATTACACTTGCAGGGTTAAGGGTAGTGGGAGTTGGCACCCAGAACACTCCAATGGGCAGAAGTGGTCTGGGTGCCTGAATTATCCCTTTAAAGTAATGACTAAGAGAGTCAAGCCTTGAGCACTTCCACTATTTATATATTAATTATCCCTTTTCTAAATGACACCTCCAACAGCTATTGGAATTCTTTATGGAAATTTGTCAATATGTAAAAGATGCACAAATGGGTGAATGAATATTTGTCTATATAGGTCTTACATGGTGTTTTTTTGTTGTGTAAAAATTTAATTTTTTTCAAAAAAGATCATTACAAACAAAAAAGATGCACAGCATATTCAAGATGTGGTCTTACCAGTGATATATAAATAGGCAAAATTATATTTTCATCCCGATAATTAATGCCCCTATTTACAACTGACAATACCTTACTGGCCTTAGCAACTGCAGATTGACATTGCATATTGTTGGCTACTTTATTCTCTATAACACTTTTCAAATCCTTATGTCTTGTTATCCCTAATTCACTACCATTTAGGGTGTATATTGCTTGTGAATTCTTTACCCTGAAGTGCATAGCTTTGCATTTTTCTACATTAAATTTAATATGCCATTTTAATGCCCAGTCCCCCAACTTATCTAAATTCCTCTGCAGCAAAGCAATATCCTGCTCACATTGTATTACTTTACAGAGTTTTGTGTCATCTCCAAACACTGAAACATGGCTTTCAATGCCTATTTCAAGAACATTTATAAATATGTTAAATAAGCGGTCCCAGAACAGAACCCTGAGAGACACCACTTGCCACTTTTGTCCAGCTTAAAAATTTACCAATAATGACAACCAGGCCCGGACTGGCCATCAGGCATCTCCCCTGCCGGCCCATTCAGAGCCCGCGCTATCGGAGCGCCGGCCCTGCTGTATGCCTTCATCGGCCGGTGGGGAGATCAAAGATCTCCCTCACCGGCCCACAGGCACTTTACAGGACAGCCGGCGTGAGAGGAAGGGAGAGCGCGGAGGACCCGGGAGCTATAAGCTCACAGCTCTGCTAGGTTCCTCGCACGAGAGTGAACTCCAGGAGCTGTGAGCTCACTCACCAATATGGCCACCATGGATTTCCCACCAGACCACCAGGGCTGGCAGCAAAGTCCCCCCCTCCCTGGCAAAGGTAAGAAGGAAGTGGGGATATAAGATATATATATATATATATATATATTACTCTAATCTTCCCCCCACTGCACCCCAAACACACACTCTAACTGCAACCCCTCACAAACACACACACTCTAACCGCACCCATCACACACAAAGACTGCAACCGAAACACACACATCACACACACACTATCTATCTGCACCCCAAACACACACACTCTTACTGCAACCACTCACAAACACACACACACTGCACCCCAAACACACACATTAACTCTAACTGCACCCCCCCACACACACTGTGACTGCACCTTTCACACACAAACACTGCAACCCAAACACACACACTGCACCCCAAACACACACACACACAGACAATGCACCCAAAACACATACACTCACTCTAACTGCACCTCTCACACACAAACATTGCAACCCAAACACACACACTGCACTCAAAACACACACACTCTCTAACTGCACCCCTCACACACACCCACACACACTGCACCCCAAACACACACACTCTAACTGCACCTCAAACACATGTATGTACATAGTGGGGAATCGCGATGCAGAATATTACATAAATTAACCCCATTCAACCCTCCAAAATAATGACAGACAACGTAGTATGGATGAAACAGGCCACAGCATTTATTATAACATATGATAAAATACTGCATAATACACCCATAATTTATTTAATAATTTCTCTTCTTTTCTGTAACCAAAACGTTAAACATAAATAACCATAACTTAACATATATATATATATATATATGTAACGGAACCGCTGGCACCCCGACCGGGTACCTTCCGCCGACGGATGCTCCTAGTGCTTTCCGAGGACTCCAAGCTCTCTCCCCGACACCATAATCACTGCAGACCCCACGAACCGCCGCAGCTTGGTTGGGGTCTCGCTGTCTCCACCCACTCTGGACCCAAGACCAGGGTCCAGCTTCCAGTAGGTTGACCTCTCCGAATTCCAGAGAGCAGGAACAGTAACAAGCTCTTAGCAGAGCTTAATGATTATACCCTGGGGAGTATAGTGATTATAGCAATCCCCAGGGTGTAGTTTCTCCAATCTCCCAAATGAGCCGAAACTTCATGAAGGTACAAGATGATCTGTTTATTGGCACACAAAGAACCTTCTTTTATGCAGGTCCCCATGCAAGGGGACATCCCACTGGGTGGGACACAGTACAACCAATCACACAATGGTTACATCCCACACATCTCCTCCCCTTAGCCTGAGAGGTAACCCAATTATCCATACATTTTAAAACACACTTTTTACCCAACTTTCATAACTCTAAAACTATACATCACATTCACATAAAACTACATATTCACAATCAACCCATTCAGGGGAACAACATATTAAAAAATGGCCTGAATCAGACCAGGGGTTCAGAAGTTAGCACAAGTATCTTTCGGGGCCTGGCTGGCAGCATGGATATCTGGCCCAAACTGGTTTCAGAGCCTTCTATTCTGGAGATAATTGAGAAGTAATGCAATTATCTCCAAGGACAGAGGCAAAACTCCATTAGCCACATGGCAGACAAAGCACAACAAAAGACATAAAAATACATACTGTTACATTTATCACATAGAACCTACACATTTCCAATTTACCGAACACATAATAGCATTTATAATATTGCAGACCGCCTGAATGCAATCTGCTACACAGTCTTAAAGGGACATTGTTCCTAAAAGTCATAATATGTCCAGGGATGGTTTTTAAAGGGCCAGCAGCAGCACCATACAAATCCAATATGCCCAAATATTGTACTTGAAGGGCCAAATAACCCAGGGCCATAGTCATGAGGCAAGAGGCTGGCAATCAGGCTCCTCCAACAGCCAGGGGAAAATCCGGTGACAAAAGGCGTTTCGTCACAATATATATTTGTGTTAGGTGCTTATGATAGTACAGTGTGAAATACCATAAATAAATGTAGGATAATAAAAAGAGCAAGTCGGTTGTGGTGTGCCGGAACCGACGATGAGGTAGGCTTGAGAAAGAAGAGGGCCTACCCAGGGAAAGAAAAATAGAAAATAAATGTTAAAATGTGGTGGGAGGGTCATTCAACGCTGACCTCGAACGGTAAGGAGCAAGGTAAGGGGAGTGCCTTAAGTAGGCTAGGGGTAGCAAACCAGCACCTCCCACAAATCCAGGCAAAATTGCCTTAATACTTGTGTTAGGTGCTTATGATAGTACAGAGTGAAATACCATAAATAAATGTAGGATAAAAAACAACAAGTCGGTTGTGGTGTGCCGGAACCGACGATGAGGTAGGCCTGAGAAAGAAGAGGGCAAAAATTAAGTAATCAAATGTATTACAGACAACCAATACATATACATTTTATCAACCAGACATGTTTTTGAAAGCATCCCTTAATTCTTGTACTGGGTTCGGTATGTACCGTGAGTAAGCAGATGACTTCCAGCGCCCCAGTGTTTTGATAACATGAGTTGGGATATTGACACTGGAGGCTGTGAACACGGCTCCTATACGAAAGGAGTGCCCTGAGTATTTGGCTGCGTTGAGGCCCAGTTGTGTGAGCAAGGACCTGACGTAGGTCATGAAGGTTGTAGTGGTGAGTACTGCACCTTGTAGCTGTAGTAGTGGTTGTGAGGGCAGTAAGTTATGATGCTGTATGTAGGCATCAAGAACCCTGAGGGGACACCATCTGTTGTGCGTGGGATAGTACGGAATGTTTACGGGTATGTGCTGACTGGTTTTGGAGTGAGGTAAAGTCAGGATGTAATGATCCATATGTTTTGTCAAGTGGGAATAGAGGAGGAAAGGAGTACTTTGGGTCGTGGAGGTTGTAGTGAATGCTCTAGATCTTAGAAATCCATAGAAAGCTATGTATATTGCTGTTTTGATGATAGAATTTGTATTGGTGTCAAACGGTTGTAAGTCAAGCAGGTTAGACAATGCTTTAAAGATATGGTTATCTATGGGTAGCCTCTGGGCTGTATGTGTGGGTTCTGATTTCTGAATACCTCTGAGTATGGTCTTAATTTGGTGAGAGGCCATGAAACTGTTGTTATTTGGGTGTAAGATTAGCATGTGGTGTTGAATGCCAGTGAGATAGAGTTTGATGGTGTTATATGACATTTTAAGTTTAAGGTGGCAAAAGGAAGCAAACCCCAAAAAAGATGTCATAACAAATGGTTGCATGATGTTATGTTCCAGAAGGAATCTTTTGAATAGCGTGAAAGCACTGTTGTATGTTTTGTGTGTATTGTATGAAAGTGCCAATTGGGACAGTGTCCTGCTATGCTGCATGATGGTTTCTAGTCCAGTATGAGTTGTTGAAATGTTGGAGTGATGGTGGCTGTGGGCGCAGCTGACGGGAGTGCTTGATGAAACGCCTGAAATTTAAAGCGAGACAAATTGTCAGCAGCTGTGTTACATACACCTGGAACATGGAAACAACATAGGAAAAATCTCAGAAATCTCATGATCATAAGTGATTTGGAACGACCTTTGTTGATGATGTGACAGGTTGCCTGGTTGTCTGAGTAACAACGCACTGGCATATTAGCCCATAAATGACCGCATGCTATGGCAGCCTCCACGATGGGATAGATCTCAAAAAGAGCTGAGGTAGTGGAGAAGCCTTCCAAATCCTGAACTGCTGAAGGCCAGCTGCCCCAAAGCCATTCGTTCCCAAAAATTGCTGCAAAACCAGTGGTAGATGCTGCATCTGACCAAATGGTAGGAGATGAGTCAGTCCATTGAGGGTTAAAAATCTCTTCCACATGTTTAGATCTGCCGTAGCTTGGGTATCTAAGGACAACCTGTGCGTGTCATGTAGGAAATGTGGGAAAAGATGCAATAGTCGTGATATAAAGGAGCGGCCTTGAGGTATAATGCGCATAGCAAAATGTAGTGACCCCAGCAGGGACTGTAGCTCTTTGCGGTTGCAAGTACCGAGCTGAAGGTAGCTGTTTATGTAAGTGAGAATATTCTCTATCTTATTGTGTGGTAGGCTCGCTTGCATTGTGGCGGAGTCTAGTTGGATACCCAGAAAAGTGATAACCGTGTCTGGCCCCTCTGTTTTCTTTGGGGAGATAGGTACACCTAGTTGCTCAAATTGCTTAGTGGTAGCTTTGAGACTAGTAGGAGGTGAAGTATTCTCCTCGATCTGTAGGAAATCGTCCAGGTAATGTAATACCATAGGGCATCTGGCTATGTTCAATAGTAACCAGCATAATGCTTCGGCAAATGTGTCGAAAATAGCTGGGCTACTTTTGGACCCAAAAGTTAACCGGGAGAAAAAATAGTAGTTCCCGGACCACTTGATGCCATGCAGGTGCCACAGTGTGGGGTGGATTGGTAGTAATTTAAAGTCATTAGTAGCAATGCAACATGCGAGGCGGCTATCTAACGTGTGGCCCGATGGGTGTTTGCCTCTGAAACTTTTGAGGCGGGGTGTTGGTCTCGCAGGACCACTAACTGATGGCGACTGCCAAGACGGGGTAAATACCTATTGGGAAGCCTGTGACCCTATTGCCAGTACTCTAACCTAGGGGGACGGAATGAAATGTATGGTAGAATACCATATGAGCAGGTGTACGTACCTGGTAGTATAACAAATTCACAGGAAAACCGTGTGGAGCAAATATATATATATATATATATATATATATTACTGAGCCAGGCTCCAACCCCTGCTTGTATGATAGCGGTAATGGCGTGATCTATGGTGGTGTATTGCAGAGAGAATTCCTCAGAGGGTATGAGAGAATTAAGACTGGGGTTGGCCGATGAGTGGGGTGCCGATAAGTCACTGATGAGTCTCTGTTTTTGGGAAGATTTCCCTGTGACAATACCAATGGGGTTGGTGCGCCATACTATGAATGGAGGAGTTTTGAAAGACCCCAATACGAAACCCTCATCTACTTCTTGGGCTATGAGGGTGTCAACCGCTGTGGGGTTGTGTTGGGCGGATTGTAGATTAGGGCATTCCAGAGTTCTGGCTGGTATGTGTAGGAAACCTGTATGGAAGCCTTCTGTTAAACCAGAGATGAGAAAGTCTACTAGGTGTCTAGATGGGTGCTGAGACATAGATGCCGTGAATACTAGCATATTAATGGACGTTAGGTAAGGCTTGGAATACATTTTATTTGAACACATGGTCTTTGCATGTGCCCTAAAATATTTTGAACAGACATGCAATAGTCTACATCCACTGTAATTACAAGACCCAACATTGAAATTATTACATATCTGGGACTTGCCCAGAAACTTGATTGGGTGTCCCAGTTTGTCTCTTGACAACTTCTCTGAAACCCCAGAGGAACTAGCTCCTTGCGTGGAGGCATGTTCGTCCGCCGTGTTGGGACAAACATTTGTAGTATGACTGTGGAGGAGCAGTATGCACAAGCTGGTGTTTTTAGACCTGCAAAGTGTCTGCAAAAAATGACAGTGTCAATCCTTCCCCAGTTGGATCGTGTTCCGTACTGGGAGAAGGCTCCAGACACTTTTGCAGAAAAAGACCTATGGTAGTCATAGAAGGCTGAACCACCATATTTGTTGCCCAGGTCTACCAGCGTGTGCATATAGAGATCAAACTCCTCTCTTCTGTTGGTAAAGAACGCACAAGACACATTAAGCCCCAAACAGCGCAGAACCAAGCACCACAGCAAGTGTACCATGGGGAGGAGAAAACAGTCAACTGATTAACAGCCTGCACCACCCCCAAATTGAGGGAGGAAGAGCTCCAGAAAGGTCAAGTTCCGAGTGAGCCCTGCCTTATGTCAAGCCTCTGGCCATGAGTCAGCGCACTATTTTGAGCCCAGAATGGCCCCAAAACCAGACGAGCCAGCCGCATCGGTAAACAGGTGGAGAACAGCATTAGAAACCTCTGGGGCCTGCCAGTAAGTCCTACCAGTATACAAGGCCAAGAAGTAATCCCAGACAGCCAAGACAGCCCGCAAGGGCCGCGTAAGCCGGATAAAATGCTGTGGGCGAATGATCCTACATGTCGCTGCCGCCAGGCGCCTGTTAAAGATCCGCCCATGGGCAAAATCCAACAGGCAAAATTTAGTTTCCCCAAAAGAGATTGCAGGCAGCAGGGAAGTGACCCCTGCTTCCCTCCGTACCACCCATTCCAGAAAAGTGCTAAAGCACTCAAAATAAAAACAGGACAGACAGCAACCCATAGGGAGGCACATATCCACAAAGAACTGTCCCTCAAAGGCACAGCCCAAGAGATGATGGCACTCTGGGTGCACGGGAAGCAGCCTAAAAGCAGATTCCACATCCGCCTTAGCTAGCAACACCCCTGGGCCACCAGCCCGCACCATGTGAACCGCCGCATTAAAGCATGCGTAGGAGACCTTGCAAAGCTCAGCCGAGATGTCATCCTTCACCGAATCCCATGGAGGGTACGACAAATGGTGAATCAGGCGATATTTACAGGGTTCATTCTTAGGCACCACACCCAAAGGAGAAACCTGCAAGAAAAAAACTCTGGAAGAAAAAATGGAAAGTCTAAACGACAAAATTGGAGATGTAGAATATAGATCCCAAAGAAACAACCTCAGAATTATACATGCAAAATTGGAAGACTACTGCGAAGAGCTCTGCAAGTTCCGGGGGATTAACTCAAACAAAGAGTGGAACATAATGGAAAGATGCCAGAGAGCAATGAAGCCCAGCAAGGTTCCTGACCAGTATCCAAAAGACGTAATCATCTGTCTCTACTCATTCCGTGTCAAGACCCAAATTATCAAGGCCATCTCAATGAAGGACTTGAAAGACTCACCATATAAACAAATAAAGATTTTCCAAGACCTTTCATTCCATGCTAGACTTCAAAGAAAATCCTTTGCTACGCAGACAGCAACACTTAGAAAAAAATTAAATACACTTGAGGAAAGAATTACTCCTGACCATTGTGCACGTCTGATCTGCAACTACAGGAAACGTTTGGTTGAAGTTATTGCTGCCAAAGGAGGTTCAACCAGTTATTAAATCCAAGGGTTCACATACTTTTTCCACCTGCACTGTGAATGTTTACATGGTGTGTTAAATAAAAACATGGCAACATTGCATTCTTTGTGTGTAATCAGTTTAAGCAGACTGTGATTGTCTATTGTTGTGACTTAGATGATGATCAGATCACATTTTATGACCAATTTATGCAGAAATCCATATCATTCCAAAGGGTTCATATTCTTTTTTTTGCAACTGAATATAGAAGGGATGGGATAGGAATACCACTTACATGGTTCAGAGCTGTCCCAGGCTCTATATTATGTGCTTTTGGGTGCCCCAAAGGGCTAAAACGATCCAGATCCCCACAATTTTCCAAGAACTGTGTAACAGGTCTTCAACATTTCTCAAAATACGGTTTATTAAGTATTAAAAATCAAGCAACAAATATATTTTAAAAATGGGTACTAAAGTAGAGTGGAAAACACAAATGGTTTCACTTACCATCTACTAGTAACCCAAACAACATAAATATAAAGTGCATATATGAAGAGTAAACAGCAAACGCGTTTCGGCGATATAGCCTTCTTTCAGTGCTCATACTTCTGTCTTTCACCGTCATTTTTACAAGAGTGTTCATCCACAGTTCATTGGTTATATCTGCTTCCTATTTCCTGTAATCGCAATCTGCCGCTATGTCATTTATATTTATTTATTTATTATTGCCATTTATATAGCGCCAACAGATTCCGTAGCGCTTTACAATATTATGAGAGGGGATTTAACTATAAATAGGACAATTACAAATAACCTTACAGGAACAATAGGTTGAAGAGGACCCTGCTCAATTGAGCTTACATTCTATAGGAGGTGGGGTGTAAAACACATTAGGACAGGAATTTGCAATCAAATAAGGTGGGCTGCCCTATAGGAGAGGGCAAGAGACAGGTATGTGAGGTAGGGGTTAGTCTTGGAGGCCATAAGCTTTCCTAAAGAGATGGGTTTTAAGGCACTTCTTAAATGATTGAAGACTAGGGGAGAGTCTGATGGCGGTAGGCAGGCTATTCCATAGGAAGGGAGCCGCCCGCGAGAAGTCCTGCAAGCGCGAGTTGGCCGTATGGGTGCGGACAACGGACAGGAGGTGGTCACGGGCAGAGCGGAGAAACCGAGAAGGGACATACCGATGGATCTGTGAGGAGATATAGGAGGGGCTAGAGTTGTTCAGTGCTTTATAGGTGTGAGTTAGTGCCTTAAAATGACTCCTATAGCACACAGGAAGCCAATGTAAGGACTGGCAGAGGGGTGAGGTGTGAGAGAACCGACTAGAGAGGAAAATCAGTCTAGCAGCAGCGTTCATTACAGACTGTAGAGGTGCAGTACGGCTTTTGGGAAGACCAAGCAGGAGAGGGTTACAATAATCATATTACTCATGGGAGTCCATTAATAATCATTGGACAGAAAAAGGGCAAGTGCCATTTAGTATATACAACAAATATATTACAATATACCATATTAGGGAGCAAAAGGGGAGGAAAAACTATATAAATAAGATTAAAAAGGCATAAATATAATACATATATAAAATCCACATGTACAATCTCCTTCTAGGAATTAGAATGTATGAATAGAATCAACAAGGCAAAGACAGTGGAGAGGATATTTAAGATATAAAAAACAGAGAATATATGTCAATAAATGATATAATATAAAAATAATAATATAAAAATGGTTAAAAAAATAAAAAGGTATATCTATAAAAAGTGTGCAAATTCAAAATCTAGATTTAGACCACTTTGGAAGAGTGTATTTACATTAAAAATCCATTCACTTGGAGCTCTTGCCAGTTTCTTAAAGTTATCTTCTCCTCTCCAATGTTTTTGTCTTTTAAAAAAAACAACCATAAATGATAATAAAGAAGGGTTACCATTGTGCTTTTCAGCAAAGCGAGCTGAAACACTATGTATATACCCCCCTCTCGATATTACCCATGTGTTCTGCTATTCTTTTTTTTTTAAATCCTAGTTGTCATCCCTATATATTGCAGTCCACATGGGCACCAGAGGAGGTATATGACATTAGAAGATTGGCAAGTAAGAACTTGTTTGATCATAAAAATTTTATTTGTAGAGAAAGAGATAAAATTTGTGTATTTCTGTTTTCTAAAAGATTTTATTTTGCATGCTGAACATGATCTACACGGATAGAAACCTTTTTCTAAACCAAAAAGGTATTTTGCTTTATCTTTGTTAATATAATTTGACATTAAAACTTGTTTTAAACTCATAGCCCCTCTATAAATGATGTGCGGTCTTTTTCCAATTTGATTTTTTAGAAAAGGATCACTCTTTAAAATATACCAATGTTTATTTATAATATGTTTGATCTGTTTAAAATCTTCATTATAGTCTAAAATTAAAGGAATATTATTCTCTCCAGTTTCACGGTGGACCTTCATCTGTTTAGATGGTTTCTTAAAAAAATGTTTTCCTATCTTTTAGCTTGTTGTCTTTTGAACATTCATCAATTATTCCTGTATTATACTTTTTTTATATTAATCTTTTTTTAGAAAAGAAGCTTGTGCATCGAAAAGCTTGTGCAGATTTGTCCTTTGGGAATATTCTGAAGCCAGGGACTATAGTGGCAACTTGTTGTATCTATATATCCATTAACATTTACCTTTTAAAAGAAGGTTTTTGTTTCAATGTTATTCTGGTCTCTATATATTTCTAAATCTAGGAAATGTATATTATTTTGGCTAAAATCACATGTCAAATTTATACCCACATCATTCTGGTTTAAATCATTTAAAAACTCTTTTAGGGAATCTTCTTCTCCCTGCCAGATAAAAAAAAGATATCAATAAATCTGTGATAGAGAACAAGATTCAACACCCAGCTATTTTGTTGGGACAAAATATATTCATTTTCCCAATGTGCCATATATAAATTTGCATAGCTAGGTGAGAATCTAGTTCCCACTGCAGTTCCTTTTAATTGTAAGAAAAATTTGCCATCAGACTAGAAATAATTATTAAAAAGTATAAATTTTATGCTATCTAGGATAAAAACCGTTTGTTCATCTATAATATTAAAATTTGTATTTAAAAAATATTTAACCGTCAAACATCCTAAGTCATGTGATATGTTCGTATATAAGCTAGTCACATTACATGTTACTAAGAAATAATTCTCTTTCCATTCAAACTCAAGTAGTAATTCTAAGAGTCGAGTCTCTAAGGTAAGAGGGTTGGGATATAACATATGGTTATAATTGTCTATCCACATACTCAGATAGATTACTGAGTAGGGAACCAATCCCGAGACTATCGGTCTTCTGGGGGGATATTCACGATCTTTGTGTATCTTGGGAAGGGTGTAGAACATTGGGGTCTTGGGGGTGGCAATATTTAGGTATTCATACTAATGTTTATTCAAGATA
>OW240914.1:140239427-140261843 GCA_933207985.1 Pelobates cultripes | reverse complement strand
GGAGGGGGGAAAGAGAAATTAGGGGGGGAGAGAAATTAGGAGGGGGGTGAGAGAGAAATTGGGAGGAGGAGAAGGAAATTGGAGCGGGAGGAGAGATTGACATTCATCACATACACACAATGCACCCCTTGCACACAGAAAAACACAATGCATTACACACACAGACACACATACACAAGCAATGCAACCGTTACACACAATGCATCCCTTACACACACAGAAACACACAATGCATTCATTACACACACTCAATGCACCCCTTACACACATTCAATACATCCCATACATACACAGAAACACACCTTGCAGCCCTTACACATACAAACACAATTTCACACAATGCATTCCTTACACACATATCAGGACATCCCCTACACACTCCACCCCCTGTGAACAAACTCATTGGCGGAACATGAAGGTGGACCCTGGGACCCAGACCTTGAGCTGTGTAAAGGACCCCCAAAAAATGGAGCTGCTTCCCGTTCTCCCAGAACAGTGATTTTTGTGACCACAGTTACAAACCGCCTCCAGAGAGCCTGTTGTACACCAGACCAGTGGAGCCAGACAGCAGCTAGAGCCCATCATCATCCTCATCTGGTTGTAAGTAGGCAATCTAGTATATTATTCGTGGCACTAAGCTCTAATTTACCTCACATTAAAGAAACACTATAGTCCCCAGAACCACTTCAGCTTAATGTAGTGGTTCTGGTGTCTATAGCCTGTCCCTACAGGCCTTTTAATGTAAACACGGCGGCACTGCAGCACTGGCGTTAGTTAACATGGCAAATCATATGGGTGGGGCATTGTGATGTCACATGGGGGGGCGGCAAACTTTACTTTTGCCTAGGGCGGCAAAAATCCTTGCACCGGCCCTGGCTGGAGGGGGCTGTGTGAGCTGTGGCCGCACAGTGTCCCATGGTAGTTAGGGTGCCGTGCGGCCAGTACAGCTCACACAAGCAAACAGCTGATAAACTGGCCGCACGGAGGAAATGTGTATGTGTGACTGTCTGCTGTAACTGAGTGTGTGACTGTCTGCCTGTAAATGTGTGTGTGGGGCTGCAGGGATTTTGTAGAAGGGGGCGGGGGTTTTGTATTGGGACAGGAGTCTTTATAAGGGGGGATAAGCAGGGGATTTGTGGAAGGGGGTTGCGGGGGTTTTGTAGACGGGGCAGTACAGGATTTGTAGAAGGGGCAGGACAGAGGTTTTGTAGGAGGGGCGGGGCAGGACAAGGGTTTTGTAGGAGGGGCTGACAGCGGTTTTGCAAAGTTTACAAATTGTAAAAAAAAAAAAAGAGAACCTTTAAAAATTTTTACAGGTTTTTTTTTGGGTTTTTTTGGGGGGTGGGGGGGGTGCCAAGCACAGGATCCGCCCCGGGTGCCAAATGCTCTAGGTACGCCCCTGCCTCTACCATAACACATCCCCTACACACTCCACTTCCTGTGAGCGAACATATAGGTGGACTTATGGGTGGACCTTACGGGCATACTCAACGTCAGGCTCTGGGGCCCAGACCTTGAGCTGTGTATGGGGCCCCAAAAAATGGAGCTGCTTCCCGTTCTCCCAGAACATTTAATTTTTTGACCACAGTTACAAACAGCCTCCAGATATCCTGTTCTACACCAGACCAGTGGAGCCAGACTGCAGCCAGAGCCCATCACCATCCTCATCTGGTTGTAAGTAGGCAATCTAGTATATTATTAGTGACACTAATCTCTAATTTATCTCACATTAAAAGGACACTATAGTCCCCAGAACCACTGCAGCTTAATGAAGTGGTTCTGGTGTCTATCGTTTGTCCCTGCAGGCCTTTTAATGTAAGCACACACTGTGTGCAGCACTGACGTTAGTTCATATGGCAGATCATATGGGTAGGGCATTGTGATGTCACTGGATGGGGCGGCAAATCTTTCTTTTGCCTAGGGCGGCAAAAATCCTTGCACCGGCCCTGGATGTGGTCACCACGGATGCTTCAGATAAAGTGCGGTGTGCAAGGCATATGTGGAGATAAGTGCAGGAAAAAGAAACTCCAATGGTGAAGTAAGTACTGATGGCAAATCAAATGAATAAATAAAGCACATTTCTGAAGAAGCTTTGGAGAGGCGAAACACATAAGGTGGGATTCCTTTAAGTATTTTATACTGCTTTTATTGTTTATGTTTGGTTAATAAAAAGTTTATTTTATATAAATATGCATACATTTTTATTCATCCATCAACTGCTTCCTGGTACCATCATATACATAGGTGGGGATTGTACCACCCATGCTGTTTAAAGTAGATCAGGTTCTGCTCTAGTAAATGTAAGTACATTACTTTACTTATTCATTTGATATGCCATCAGTATTTACTACGCCATACTTAACCATAAAATGGGAGTGGAAGTGACACAAGATTATTTATCACATATACATTGTATAAACTGCACTATTATTTTGTCTTTTTTTTCTTCTCTGAGGTCAATTGTGTATAACTCTTTGAAGACCTATATATGTATAATATTCTGTACATACACTTTGGGTGCGGTTTACTCTGTTTTTTTTTCATAATGTGTAAAATGAGTCCAGATAATCCCCAAAGAACCTTAAAAGACCACTATAGTGCCAGGAAAACATACTCATTTTCCTGGCACTATGGTGCCCTGAGGGTGCCCCCACCCTCAGGGTCCCCCTCCCGCCCAGCTCTGGGGAGAGGAAAGGGGTTAAAACATACCTTTTTCCAGCACTGGGCGGGGAGCTCTCCTCCTCCTCTCCTCCTCCTTTCCTCCCATTCGGCTGAATGCGCACGCGCGCCAAGAGCTGCGCGCGCATTCAGCCGGTCTAATAGGAAAGCATTCATAATGAGACAGCCACTAGAGGAATTGGAGGAAGGATTAACCCATTTACAAACATAGCAGTTTCTGAAACTGCTATGTTTATAAAAAAAAATGGGTTAACCCTAGCTGGATCAGGCACCCAGACCACCTCATTAAGCTGAAGTGGTCTGGGTGCCTAGAGTGGTCCTTTAAGTCTTGCTGGGAAGCACAGTAGGAATCCAGGGGGCCCCATACCCCCACAATGACAATTTAATTGGCTCTTGGTACCAAGCCCATAGTCTATGAGCAGCAGACTGGTCTTCATGCCTCTCCAAAAGTCTGTGGCACGGGAGCTTTCATGACAATATGTGCGTCTGTGTACATATAAAAATGTATATGTGTACATGAATGGAAGTACGTGTGGGAAAAGAAAATGTATGTATGTGTGTGTGTGTGTGTGTGTAATTTCCCTAACAAAAGTATTTTTGAGTGGTGTAGAAGGAGACACAATAATCTGTTTACAGTCACAATAATCTGCTTTACAGCTCAGGGAGGGTGTGTGCCAAATTCATTTCTGCCCTTGGTGCTATGTACATCTCTGCACCTACTGGATTAACAGGGATTGGCCTCTCCTACCTGCATAAAGGTAATAAGAAGAAGGGTTGAATAAAAAAAAAACACACAGTCCCCACTCCTAGACACAATCACACACATACAGCTAACCCAACCACACTCAGCTACTCGCCAATCCCACTCTTCCAACCGCACACATAGTCACACTTGGCTAATCTCCCCACAATCAAATTCAGCTAGCCCAATAATGGGAAAGGTTGGGGAGGCTTTCATTAATTCTTGCACTGGGACAGTGTGGTTTCTAGTTATGACCCTGCCAAAAGGATTAACCTAATATTCAGCATTTTTTTTTAGCAAGAATATTGACTTAGGAAGAATGTAAAGGATAAAGAATGAGAGAAACAAGCAAATAGTTTTCATGTGTTCAGTGTTCATACACTTTTTTTGTTCTCTGAAAACTACAGCTGCTTTAATACTGGCCTCTTTATTCAGTCTAACACAGAAGATATTAAACGTTACTCCAAACAATAACAATGGTTTATTAAAGCACATTATGGCACAGTTTTACACCATACTTAAAAAAAACAAAAAAAAAAAACAGTAGAAATAAAAGTAGCTTTAGCTGCTACTCCCAAATTATGGGTTTCCCTTCACCTATGTGGGGGAGAGGGATAATCTTTAGGCAGGGCTGAGGGAGGACTTAACGTGGCACAGAAAGGGGGACTGAGCTACGATTGGTCATTTATTACCAGCATGCTACTCATGCTGAGGACAGATTAAATACAGTTGTGCTCAAAAGTTTGCATACCATGGCAGAAATTGTGAAATGTTGGCATTGATTTTGAAAATGTGACTGATCATACACAAAAATTTATTTTATTAAAGGATGGTGATCATATGAAGCCATTTATTATCACATAGTTGTTTGGGTCCTTTTTAAATCATAATGATGACAGAAATCACCCAAATGGCCCTGATCAAAAGTTTACATAACACAAAATGGAGAAATAAAGTAAACAGAGGTCAGGAGCCCGGATACAAGTCAAGGGCTTGTGATCTGCACCACTGTAACCAGTGGCGTACTAAGGGGGGAGGGGGCGCACTTTCACAGGGTTGGCATTTCGAGAGTATCCACACTCATTTCCCATCCAGCAGCAGGTCCTCTGTTCTCGCGATCCAAAGAGCTTTCCCACGCTGTGCAAAATGACACAGAGCACTCTGATTGGTTAGATTCCAAGTCCACCAATCAGAGTGTTATAAGTCAAATGACACAGCGGGGGGAAATTCCAAAGAACTTTCCCACGCTGTGTAAAATGACACAGAGCACTCTGATTGGTTAGATTCCAAGCCCACCAATCAGAGTGTTATGAGTCAAATTACACAACGTGGGAAAATTCCAAAGAACTTTCCCACGCTGTGTAAAATGACACAGAGCACTCTGATTGGTTAGATTCCAAGCCCACCAATCAGAGTGTTGTGAGTCAAATTACACAGCGTGGGAAAATTCCAAAGAACTTTCCCACCTGTTTAAAATGGCAAAGAGCACTCTGATTGGCTTAAACCAACCAATCAGAGTGTTCTTAGCCTAATTGCAGGGCGGAGCAAGGCTTTTAAAGCCTTGCCCTGCCCTGCAGAGCTCAGTCTGCGCGGAGCCCTCCATGGGTGAAGATGGATTATTTTTTTTAGCCTCTGTTTTTTTTCCTTTTTCGGCAGGTTTTTTTTTTGCACTCAAATTTTTTATTTTGTTTTAAGTTTTTTATTATGGTTTTTTATTTGGCCTTTTTGGGGGCTGAAAAATTAAGATTTTAGAAGAAAGAAGACATCAAATTGTAAGTTAATTTTTATTTACAGGTTAGTTATTTTACTATTTTTAGGGTGAGGGGGATAGGTAGGGGATAATTTTTATTTGGGTGGGGTAGTGACTAGGGGTTCGGGTTTGGGGTCAAGTTCAGGTCCCGAACTCGAACTTTTTGCTGAAGTTCGGCCAAACCCGGCGAACCCGAACATCCAGGTGTCCGCTCAACTCTACTGATGAGCATTAACATGTCAAATGACTACCTATCTAAGAGGCAAACCAGGCTTCCAAGCAGTGGCGGATCCAGAGCCTGATCTCGGGAGGGGCACTTGTAGATTATTTAAAGAAATAATCCAGACACAATAACCACTACAGCTCAGTGTAGTGGTTATGGTGTCAATAGTGCCGGGACCCCCTTCCAGAGTAAGTAGTCAAACCGTTTAAGAACAGTTTTACAACTTACCTGAGGTCTGCTGGGAAATGGGGCTCTATTAGGGCATAGGGGCAGTGGTGTGTGTGAGTGGTGCAATGTGTAAGGGGTGCAGTGTGTGTGTGTGTGTGTGTGTTTGAAGGTTGTAGTGTGTGAGTGAGAGCGGCAGTGTATGTCAGGGATGCAGTGTATGTGTGGGACAGTATGTGTGTGTAACAGTTGCAGTGTGCGTGTGTGAGTATTTCAGTGTATGTGTGAGTTTGGGCAATATGTGTGTATGGGGCGGCAGTGTATGGGGGCAGTGTGTGTGTATGGGGATAGTGTATGTGTGTAGAGTGTGTGTGTATGGGGGGGCAGTATGTGTGTATGGGGGCAGCATGTGTGTATGGGAGGCAGTATGTGTATGGGGGGCAGTGTGTGTGCATGGGGGTATGTGTGTATGGGGGGGGAAGTATGTGTGGGGCAGTGTATGGGGGGCAGTGTGTGTGTATGGGGGCAGTGTGTATAGTATGTGTGTATGGGGGCAGTATGTGTGTATGGGGGGTATGTGTGTGTGTGTATGGGGGGTGTGTGTGTGTGTGTATGGGGGGCAAGGTGTGTGTGTATATGGGGCAGTGTGTGTATGGGGCAGTGTGTGTGTATGTTTATGGAGGGCAGTATGGGGGCAGTGTATGTGTATGGGTATGGGGGGCAGGGTGTGTATGGGGCAGTATGGGGGGCAAAGTGTGTGTATGGGGGGAAGTGTGTGCGTGTATGGGGGGCAATGTGTGTGTATGGGGGCAGTGTATGTGTGTAGAGTGTGTGTGATAAGGGAAGGGGGCTTTTTTATATAATATATATTTATATATATATATATATATATATTTTTTTTTATTATTATTTAATTAAAATAAATATTTATGTCCCCCCTCCCTTCTTACCTTTACTGGAAGGAGGGGGGACACTCCCTGGTGTCCAGTGGTGAATCCCTGGTGGTCCCAGTGGGGAGAGTGATCTCTAGCCCACGCTTCAGGGCTAGAGTTCACTCTCGCGAGATTTGGAGTGTTGCCGCGGTTACCACGACAACGCTCCATGCTCACGAGAGTAGTACCCGGAGGAGCTGCAGGCAGAGATTTCTGATCTCCCCTCCGGTCCACAGGCACATTGCAGGGCTAGCACCTGCATGTGCTGGCAGGGGAGAGGGAGACCGTCGGCTTTCTCAGGGAGAGTAATTGCCCCGTTGCCCCCCCCTGGATCCGCCACTGCTTCCAGGGAACTTAGGTGTGACTTCTCACACCTTACTGAATAGCTCTGTTGGAGTCCCCAGCTTCAAAGAGTAACTCAGGTTGTAAGCTCTGTCCTTTCATACAATCAATTAACCCCTTTTGTAATGTTAAAATGTGTGTGTGGGGGGAGGGTTTGGAACTATTGTAGATTTTTCTGGACTTGAGAGGGAACTTGATTATCTCTTAGGCACAGCGACGCCGGGGCAGGCTTATGTTTTGGGTTACTTTGAATGTAGACCCCCTGTTGTGGTTTGTGCATAAAAGCTTAGTGTTCCAAATAAAGATTGTCAGAGTTTGTGCCTACTGTGTCTTGTCTAACTACTGGAGGGGAGGAAGATTTAACCCCTGTGTCTGCTGTTCCAGCTTAATGGGTGTGCAGCAGGGAAATTCCTTATAAGGACTAAGAGCTTCCAGGACTGAGTGCCGTCCCTTCCTGGGAGCGCATAGAGCTAAGTCCCCTAACCATGTAAGAGTTCCTGATTGGCTGAAGGAAGGGAACTAGCGGAGGTAACTGGTCTGGTTACCCAGGCATCCGCTACAGCATCTATTGCATAGACTGTCCCATCAAGTGTACGGTCAAAAAATTGCCACACAATGTCTCACACATGCCAATCAGGTCAGGTAACATTAAATGTACAGTAAAGGGATCCTTCTTTATAGACTGAATGAATAGGGAAATAAACATCCGATAAGGGGAAGTGTACCCCAATCAGGATGTATAAAATAAGTCAGACAGTATCTTGGTTCAAATGGCAAAATGAACATAGTGAAAATGAAGTGGCTGTTCATGTTCATATAAAAAGTGTCATATTTACAAATCTACAAATTTACAAATAGTACGGTAGGGATCTTAAAAATTAAGAGTTCGTCAGTGTTGTTTAAGCACCTTTAATGAAAAGAGTATTACAAAAAGGCCTGAAAAAGAGAATCCCTCATTTAACCTTGTCGGGGATAACATATTGAGTTTGTAAATCCAATACGATTCTCTCTGCCGTAGTTTTCGGTCCCAGTTTCCTTTACGTGGAGATTGGGGGACTGATTCAATACCCATTAATCTAATTTTAGAAGTAGAATTAGAATGGAGAGTTTTTGGATGTTGTGAAATTGGTGTCTCTAATGGCCTCCTTACGGAATTAACGTGTTCTCTTATGTGAAGCTTGAAGGGGTGAAACGTTTAGCCTATGTACTTCAAACCACATGAACATAACAGGAGGTACACTAGCCCTTCAGTACGGCAGTTAAAGAAAGAGTTTGTTAAAGGGACACTATAGTGTCAGGAAAACCGCTTGGTTTTCCTGACACTATAGTACCCTGAGGGTGCCCCCACCCTCAGGTTCCCCCTCCTGCGGCGCTGAAGGGGTTAATATCCCTTCAGCTACTCACCCTTTTCCCCAGCCGGGCTCCCTTACCTCTCCTCCCCTGCCGCCGTCAGCATCCTTGTCTGACGTCACCCGCGCCGAAAGCACATGCACGGCACTGCCGCGCGCACATTCAGAGTGTCCGTAGGAAAGCATTTTTCAATGAAGTGGTCTGCTTAATGGGGTCAAATAGCTAGGGACTAGCATGTTTTTCAAATTTCTGCCCCTGCATGCTGTCACTGAGGGGAATGGTGTAAGAATAACCTTCTTAATATGGGGATCCAAAGTGAGTATTGGCCAAATCTTTTAAGCGTATTCATCATGTTGGACCAACCTGAATCATACGATGCTATGCATCGAATTGTGGAAGGTCCTGTGTCCCTGATGTGACCGCTAAGTAGGGTATCTCTATCGGCATTTATTGCTCTGGCATAAGCCCTTTTTAGAACCTATGTGTGTCAGTAGGCCTGTGTGTGTGTCATATGTCTGTCAGTGTATGTGTCTGTGTGTGTATGTATGTATGTCTGTGTGTGTGTGTGTCAATATGTCTGCCAGGATATATTTGTATGTCAGTGTATGTGTGTCGGTATGTATCTGTGAATGTTTTAATGTCTGTCTGTATCTGCCAGTACGTCTGTCTGTGTGTATGTCAGTATGCCTGTGTGTGTCTGTGTGTATGTCAGTATGCCTGTGTGTGTGTGTCAATGTGTCTGTCAATGTGTCTGTCAGTATGCCTGTGTGTATGTGTCTGTGTGTGTCAGTATATTTGTCAGTGTATGTGTTTGTGTGTGTGTCAGTATATCTGTTAGTGTATGTGTCTGTGTATGTATGTATGTATGTATGTCTGTGTGTGTGTGTATATATTTGTGTGTCAGTGACTGTGTGTGTCAGTATGTATCTGTGAATGTTTTAATGTCTGTCTGTGTGTGTCTGTGCCAGTACGTCTGTCAGTGTGATTGCGGGTTGGGTGTAATTGGGGGGTGATGCGTCGGGAGGGGCAGGGCCCAGGGGGCCCAAGAAAATGCATTGCCCAGGGTCCTAATCATATTATAGACGGCCCTGGATCCAAGCCAAATAAAAAAGACATCATCGATGTATCTTTTCAAAAAATACATTTTATCACGATAGATCGATAAAGTCTTGTCAATTTCAAAGTATGTCTCCCAGGTGCCCAAGTATATGTTCGGTTAGTGTTCACGTTGGTGTGTTAGTGAATGTATTCAGTGTGGTTTCTCCTTCTGTGTCAGTGGAATCGTACTCTGAGGTGCTAAAATGGTCCTAGTCTACCCTCACTCTCTTTTTGAATAAACGGTTTACTCGTCCAGACTCAAAATCTGAATTGTCCCTCAGAAATATTTTATGTTTTTTTGTCTTAATTTGGTGTGAAAATCTATCTAGGTTATTTTTGAGTTTCACTTCCATATTCTCAAACTGTGGGTCACTTTAACATTTCTGTACCTCTTCTATTGTAGTGTCTATATCTTGTTGAATAGTAGTGAGTCATGAATGATAGCCATGAAAGTTGTAGAACATTTAGCTGCTGCTTCCTCCCATTCTTTATTAAATCCCTCTAAATCTATATTTCAAGCTGGGGGGTACCTGAACATTCAGTCCCCTAGGAATAATGTTTTTTGAAATATAGTTGTTAAGTGTTGACATTTCTCAGCTTGTACGTATCTGGCGTTTAAAGGTTCTTGTTAGTTTGTTAAAACAAGTATATTGGGAGAGGGGAGCGATTGAAGTGAAAAGGTATTGGGAAAGATTGAGTCAGCATCTGAGCACCAATGATTATCTCGTCCCTTGTTCTCTGTGGACAGTGTGCCTTTTCTCTCTCCCTAACCTCATTTACACCACCTTCCCATCAGTCGGACACTAGGGGAACTAGAACTTAGATGCAATTTAGTACTCCAGATAATGGATCCCCTGTGCACCATTTAGTAGATCTCCCTTTTATCATGCTATACTTTTTGTTGTATTGAAAAGAAAAAACAGAAAGAGAAAAGAGTATGTCAAGATTGCTATAGATGAATATGGGGGGTAACCCCTATTGAAACAATAAATAGTAGAGAAAAAGTACAGGTGAAGCTGTGGAAAACATAGAATTTATGCCCACAGTCCACTAGTACATAAATAGCAATCCATAGTAAATAAAAATTAACTTTTAATAGATGATTTAAATAAAATGGTAACACTGTCACAAGGTATCTGGCTAGCACAATCGCTGCATCCAAAACTGAATAGATTAAGCGATGAAAGAGAGAGAAAGAAAAATAAATAACATATAATAGTGATTGATTACTTGTAGTCCAGATAAGAAAGGAAAGACAGGGTTAATCAACAATAAAGCCCAATGTCCCTGTATAGTATCACCACTCCCGTCTCCCAATCTTACTAAAAATCAATTTCTGTCTCTCTTTAAATAATCGCTATCTAACTCAGGCTGACATAAGGTAGAAAAGACGAATCTAATCTAATTCAGCGTCTAAAATAAAATAAATGAATGAAGCAGAGGGGTGGCTGTTGGAATCTAGTGAATCGTTGTAAGGTCGTCCCTGTCTGCCTCCGAGGATTTACAGATATTTAGGGGACTCTGCCCAAACTCAGGGGTCCCCATTACTCATATAATACGCAACCCAGGATTGGCCTGCTATGTCTGTGCCCCTATGATTGGTCTGCTTTGTCTGTGCCCCCTTGATTGGCTTGCTTTGTCTGCGCCCATTTGATTGGCCTACCAGGTCTGTGCCTCTCTGTCTGGCCTGCTCTACCAGTGCCCATCGTTGGCCTGATCTACCTGTGCCTTTTGGCCGCAGGCCTGGGGGAATATCACTGAGGAAAGCTCAGTACCCACTGTTGACATGGAGATAGGTGGGTGTCCAGGCAAGCACTGCTGCCATAATATCCAAGAGGACACCAGGATACGGGCACCTAAATATAATTGGAAGGATGAAGGCCCTACAGCTCATGCCCTGAGGGGCAAAGCTTTTATGAAGATTACCGGGCATGCAACCACGGTTTACACCAGCCCGGCAGGCGGCGCATCTCCAAGGGAAATCTCGCACAAGCAGGGACCAGTGCTTAGACACCAACAGGGGAGCATGGTTTCCTTGCCTTCAGCAACTAACCTTTTAGCTCCTGACCCTTTCAGTTGGGTTTACTTGACTTGCTTTTCCGATCTGCTATTTACCTTTTCTCCGAGGTACGTATTTCCCTTGATCTACATTTTTTGTTGTTTCTTTGTTTTCGTGGCTTCCTATTGTCCTATCGCTCGGTTCGTTGAGAGGCCTGACTTGACCTCCTCCGACCTCCCGGGCTCTCGAGGATCGCGGAGAAATTCTCCAGCTTTCCTCAGGCTACCGATGGTCATCCTGGATCCCGGCGGTCCGTTGGTAGTTTCCATCATGGTTTCCGAAGGTTGCATTTTCTCAGCATCGCTTTCTGTTATTAAGCAAGGACACGGCCCGAGGTTGTATACTATTCCATCTACCATTGGTCTGGTTTATTACTAGTTGATTCCATCTCTCAAGTGAGAGATTCAGAGAGAGGTATCATGGTCAGAGAGAGACCCACATCAGGATCTCACTCTTATGCTGATATTAGTAAATAGTGTACAGCACAGTTGGTCACGTTGAATCTCTAATGGACTCTAGTTTGGATTAAAAGGGGGTGCGGCCCTCCATCGCCTCGGCCTGAGACTGATATTTTTATTTTCACAAGTAGAGAGCAAACAACTCTCATAGACTGAACCGGACACTGATTCATTATTAGAGGGCGCGGCCCTCCCTCAACCTCAGCCCGTTACTGAGCTGGATACAGAGGACTTGTCTTGAGTGACACATTCTCATAGAGGGAACCGGACATGGATGTAGACTCTAATGTTTGGTTATTAACGGGTGTGGCCCGCTCATGCTATCAGCCAGACGCTGACACATTGAGTTCGGTCACATTATTAGAGAGTGCGGCTCTCTCATACACTCAACGCACTACAGTGCCGTCCATTTGTTCATCACACAGGCTTGTATCTGTACAGGACAACGATGACTGCATTGAGGGGCGTCCCTCCTGCATCCAATTAGATCTAACGACCGTGCTACCGATTTCGTTATAGAGGGCTGCCTGATTATGCAGGGTATACATGTTTAGACTGGATCCCTCTATTTCACCTCCTATAATGGATCTACTGGATCCGGACCACTGTATCCCACGTGAGAAATACTCACAAAGGTATTACTGGGGGAGATTCCCCGCTTATTTACACACACTCCTGGAGACGGTACGGCTAACAGATGAGCCTCAGTTGTTACAAGAGTGCAGGTTTTGGTATAATCTGCACTATATCAAACAGGCAATTGCACTCTTGCGCAGACAGTTTTTCCCATGTAAAGGTGACATGAGATCCTGAGACCTTCATAGAGCAAACGGGCACTGCCTTGCTCGGGTAACAAGACTAGGGAAGGCCCACAACCCGGTCTGCAGATACACTGTGCGCATGGATCACATGGAAAGACCGGAATCCTCAGTCGACTTGGGTTTTCTGGTCATTACAATCTTGGGATGAGATGACAGAACTGCCCCTACTCCTCTGAGCACATATCTGGGGAACAGGGTTCGAATATGGAGGTCCCTCCTTCGATACTCTATATCTCTCATGGGAACCGTCTTGGTTTGGGTTCTCGCTAACCCACCTATTCAACTACCATCAAGGAGACCTGCTGTGGACTCTATGGAGGAACCCTGTGTGTCCCCGGCTCCTACACGGATGTCACAAGTTGGGACGCAACCTCCCGCTGGAATACTGCTCAGGATCTGTAGCAGGCTCGGATATGGCTGCCGACGCTCTCAAACGGGAAAACACCTGCTTCGGACGGTTGAAGCTAGGCCCTTGTTAGGCCCTCCGGACATCTTAGACGATGATATATCTGGATGAAAATCTCGACCCCGGTTTACGTTCCCATCCTTTTGAATATTTCCGAGATTCACAATCCCCAGAATAGTCGACCACCATTTCACCACACAAGTTCAGTTTGGGACCTTGATTGGATGTCCTTTGGGAGTCTTTCCTCTACCGCAGCCACGGATTACACAGTCCACTTGGAATACTGGAACCACTTAGGATACGGCTAGTTTTGACCACACTCTTGCCTGCATAATACATTTATTCTCGGATGAGACAACTCACCGGTACGTCATGAGGGAACGAAAAGACCCTACTCGGTTCTATTACGGAATTGGTGGTGGACTTAGGCGCATTCCTTGAGGTTGGAGATTTGCCTGCAAGGCCACATTGCCTGGTGACCCTGGCACGATAGGAGGAGCCACCTTCCACATCAAGTCGAGACATGGTTGCAGTTTCTTCTCGCGGCCCTAAGTCCGCAAATGACCTTCGGCATTTTACACCTACAGGAAAATGGCTAAAAGGTCAGCTTGGCAGTTCATGGACCGGCTGCTAGGAAACAGGTCGCAACCCCATGTACAATGGATCTATCAGCGGATGGTGTTTTTCCGTATTTGGGATGCTCCGTCAGCTGGCATCTTCATCGATCCGTCTACTGTCACTTCTTGCAGATTGGATTTGTTGGCTGAGCGTTAAAACAGCAAATGCAAAGCCTCCTGTCATGTTATAAAATTGTAGATTATACTAGCTTTAGTGTACCGATAATCTTAATTTTATTAATGACAGGAGGCAAGTATTTTCTGCCCATTCTTATACCTCCATTGTTTAATTTTATAGTTTGAGTTCATCAGGTACGTATGCAACTCTGCTTGTTGTCTCTGCTACCTGTCACTTGTTCTTATGTCTGTTTCTCATAAGTCGGGTTGGGATCTATGCAGGTTACGGTAATTTTGGTTGCTACATTGGGTACTTACATGTTTGTTCAGGGTACATTTCATTGGCTAACCAACCTGTTTGATTCTGTTTTTTCTCTCGTCTCAGTTTACAGTCCATCAACTCTATCTGGTTCGGCAGTTCTTCTCGTATGGTGGACATTGTTTTGTAGTACCTAACTTTTTTCTGATTGGTTGTTTTTCTGTGCTGCTGTGGAGTTCTAGTAAAGAGAGACCTAAGCAAATACTCGCCTCCTGTCATTAATAAAATTAAGATTATAGGTACACTAAAGCTAGCATAATCTACAATTATATCAAAAAAATCTTTTCTCTCTTCTCTCTAAAGTGACACACTTTTTTCTTGTTAGATTAACAAGTTGATAATCATGTCCAATTCAGAGGACTAAAGAACACCTACTCACTGGACTATTCATTAAAGTGAGAATTCAAGGTAAATTCAAAGTGATTTTCAAACTTAAAGTGAAGATAACCAAACTGGAAACATTCTCTAAGTCAACTATGTTTAAACTTAAATTTGAAATTCACTTTGTATTCTTACTTGAGTAAACAACGCTGTCTGAGAACAAACAACGACTAAGTAGTTTTTTACCTTGTTGGATGCCCATTCAATTACAAGCTGCTTGTACTCGCAGTTAACCTCTTAACGCCGTTACGGCATTTTATGCAGTCATGCACTAACTTGTCTTCAAAGCCCCAATGGCGCAATAGAATGCCGTAATGGTTTGAAGTCCACAGGGCCTTACCTACCCCGGCGATCCTGATTGCGCGGGGACTTCTTGACAAAAACTATTGTGTTTTTCCTACTCCTGGATGCTGTATATATACACTACACTATTATATGTTATTATTAGGAATATCAAGATTGAAAAGAGGTGGGGTGCTACATTGAAAAGCACGACTGCACACTCCATATAAGTGTACCTATCTACTTTGTTTTTTATTAGAATATACCATTACCATCTGCTCTATATATTGTTCTTTTGTGTTGTACCTTTTATGCTGCCATTTTGATCTCTCTGCATAACATATTGCAAGAGGGTAATATACCTCCTCTGTGCCCAAGCGCTTCGCTAATGACTATAGGTGTTTCACATTTAATATTTGTTGCTGCATTGTATTTTTGGTGAGGGGAGTAAGGTGCCCTCCACGAGTGTTGTTTGAACTGCTGCTGGTTTAAAAAATGTACATTATAAACTTCTGTCACAGACTAATATTTAGATTTGCACAAAGTTACAAGGTAAACAGTGTACTTAAATAGGTAAGTAAGTAATTACAGGGTGATGACATAACAATTAGTAGGTGAGTAATGTCAGCATTGACATATACAACAAATACACAGCAAATCAATGTTAACCCTTCACAGGTAGTATTGTGCAGAACACACCTAATGTGGTATTGCATGACAAGTAGTGCCTATCAGTGAAAAGTTTGACAATATGTACATAAGAAATAATTAAACAGTTACTAAGTTCTCCCAGTACATGTAGAAGTTGAAGAACGCAGCAAGAAACATAGAAATTATTCAGGGCCCAATATGCTCAAAAGGTAACTTCAAAATTGCATTGCTGCAGATGTTGAAGGGGTGGCTGGTCATCCTATCAGTGCTCAAACCATATGCCGCACACTGCATCAAATTGGTCTTCATGGCTGTCATCCCAGAAGGAAGCCTCTTCTAAAGATGATGCACAAGAAAGCCCACAAACAGTTTGCTGAAGACAAGCAGACTATGGGCATGGATTTCTGGAATAATGTCCTGTGGTCCGATGAGACCAAGATAAACGTATTTGGTTCAGATGGTGTCAAGCGTGTGTGGCGGCAACCAGGTGAGGAGTACAAAGACAAGTGTGTCTTGCCTACAGTCAAGCATGGTGGTGGGAGTGTCATGGTCTGGGCCTGCATGAGTACTGCCAGCACTGGGGAGCTACAGTTCATTGAGGGAACCATGAATGCCAACATGTACTGTGACAAACTGAAGCAGAGCATGATCCCCTCCCTTCGGAGACTGGGCCGCATTATCCAACATGATAATGACCCCAAACAAGATGTCCACTGAATTGCTAAAGAAGCTGAAGGTAAAGGTGATGGACTGGCCAAGCATGTCTCCAGACCTAAACCCTATTGAGCATCTGTGGGGCATCCTCAAACAGAAGGTGGGGGAGTGCAAGGTCTCTAACATCCACAAGCTCAGTGATGTAATTTGAGAGGACAGCAAATTTACACTGTTATACAGGCTGTACACTTACTACTTTACATTTTAGCAGAGTGTCATTTCTTCAGTGTTGTCACATGAAAAGATATAATAAAATATTTACAAAAATGTGAGCGGTGAATTTTGAGGTACTGTGTATATATTTGTGGTCGGAACTTAATGGTATACATAACAGTAGAAGGAGTGGTTAGTTGGTAGTGTTGTGCCAATACCAACGTATGGGTAGACCTGTATAAAGAAGGCCCACCAAGTTAAAGGGGTGTAATAGTTTAATTATTATAAGGGGTGGGGTCACATGAACTGAAAACGGTGCAGGTAAGCAAGGAAAATTGTGTTTTATAGGACAAAGTCCTCCCACAAATTCAGGCCTTTGGCCTTCTACTTGTGATCGAAACTTAAAGGGACACTATAGTCACCTAAACAACTTCAGCTTAATGAGGTTGTTTAGGTGAGAACTATAGCTCCCTGCAGCCTTTCTCATGTAAACACTATTTTCTGAGAAAATACAGTGTTTACATTGAAAGCTAGGAACACCTCCAGTTGCAGTCACTCAGAGTGAACCTCCATCCACTCAGATCTGCTGTGCACGAGCATCCTGTGATTCATTATCTCCTCCCACTTTATGCAGACACTGAACTTTCCACGTAGAGATTCATTGATTTCATCTCTATGAGGAGATGCTGATTGGCCAGGGCTGTGTTTGAATCATGCTGGCTCTGCCCCTGATCTGCCTCCTTGTCAGTCTCAGCCAATCCTATGTGGAATCACTGTGATTGGGCCAGGCTATCACATGTCAGCAGACTGCTTGTTTTTCCTGAGTCTAACAGCATGCAGATTTACAGCTTCTGGCTTGAATACAGTAGGAATTTTACTATATTTATGGAGGCATGAGGGGCCCAGGGGGGCTAGATGGTCGTGTTAACACTATAGGGTCAGGAATACAGTCAGGTCCATAAATATTGGGACATCGACACAATTCTAATCTTTTTGGCTCTATACACCACCACAATGGATTTGAAATGAAATGAAATGATTTCAGCTTTAATTTGATGGTATTTACATCCAAATCAGGTGAACGGTGTAGGAATTACAACAGTTTGTATATGTGCCTCCCACTTTTCAAGGAACCAAAAGTAATGGGACAATTGGCTGCTCAGCTGTTCCATGGCCAGGTGTGTGTTATTCCCTCATTATCCCATTTACAAGGTGCAGATAAAAGGTCCAGAGTTCATTTCAAGTGTGCTATTTGCATTTGGAATCTGTTGCTGTCAACTCTCAATATGAGATCCAAAGAGCTGTCACTATCAGTGAAGCAAGCCACCATTAGGCTGAAAAAACAAACCCATCAGAGAGATAGCAAAAACATTAGGTGTGGCCAAATCAACTGTTTGGAACATCCTTAAAAAGAAAGAACGCACCGGTGAGCTTAGCAACACCAAAAGATCCGGAAGACCACGGAAAACAACTGTGGTGGATGACTGAAGAATTCTTTCCCTGGTGAAGAAAACACCCTTCACTACAGTTGGCCAGATCAAGAACACTCTCCAGGAGGTAGATGTATGTGTGTCAAAGTCAACAATCAAGAGAAGACTTCACCAGAGTGAATACAGAGGGTTCACCACAAGATGTAAACCATTGGTGAGCCTCAAACAGGAAGGCCAGATTAGAGTTTGCCAAACAACATCTAAAAATGCCTTCACAGTTCTGCAACAACATCCTATGGACAGATGAGACCAAGATCAACTTGTACCAGAGTGATGGGAAGAGAAGAGTATGGAGAAGGAAAGGAACTGCTCATGATCCAAAACATACCACCTCATCAGTGAAGCATGGTGGTGGTAGTGTCATAGCGTGGGCATGTATGGCTGTCAGTTGAACTGGTTCTCTTGTATTTATTGATGATGTGACTGCTGACAAAAGCAGCAGGATGAATTCGGAAGTGTTTCGGGCAATATTATCTGCTCATATTCAGCCAAATGAACTCATTGGACGGCAGATGGACAATGACCCGAAGCATACTGCAAGCGCAACCAAATCATTTTTTAAGGGAAAGAAGTGGAATGTTATGCAATGGCCAAGTCAATCATCTGACCTGAATCCGATTGAGCATGCATTTCACTTGATGAAGACAAAACTGAAGGGAAAATGCCCCAAGAACAAGCAGGAACTGAAAACAGTTGCAGTAGAAGCCTCTCAGAGCATCACCAGGGATGAAACCTAGCATCTGGTGATGTCTATGCATTCCAGACTTTAGGCTGTAATTGACTGCAAAGGATTTGCAACCATGTATTAAAAAGTGAAAGTTTGATTTATGACTGTTAATCTGTCCCATTACTTTTGGTCCCTTAAAAAGTGGCACATATACAAACTGTTGTAATTCCTACACCGTTCACCTGATTTGGATGTAAATACCATGAAATTACAGCTGAAAGTCTGCAGTTAAAGCACATCTTGTTTGTTTCATTTCCAACCCATTGTGTTGGTGGATAAAGCCAAAAAGATTAGAATTGTGTTGATGTCCTAATATTTATGGACCTGACTGTACATGTAGTTGCACTGGTGACTATAGTGTCCCTTTAATGGTATACTTAACAGTAGAAGGAGTGGTAAGTTGGTAGTGTTGTGCCGATACCAAAGTACGGGTCCACCGGTATAAAGAGGGCCAAAAAGGTATCAGTAAAAAAAAAAGACTTTTAGCATGCTTACAAAGTTAAAGGACCACTCTAGGCACCCAGACCACTTCAGCTTAATGAAGTGGTCTGGGTGCCAGGTCCAGCTAGGCTTAACCCATTTTTTAATAAACATAGCAGTTTCAGAAAAACTGCTATGTTTATTAATGGGTTAAGCCTTCCACCTATTCCCTCTAGTGGCTGTCTCATTGACAGCCACTAGAGGCGCTTGCGTGCTTCTCACTGTGATTTTCACAGTGCGAGCACGCCAGCGTCCATAGGAAAGCATTGTAAATGCTTTCCTATGAGACCGGCTGCATGCGCGCGCAGCTCTTGCCGCGCGTGCACATTCAGCCGGCGGGGCGTAACGGAGGAGGATCGGAGGAGGAGAGCTCTCCGCCCAGCGCTGGAAAAAGGTAAGTTTTTACCCCTTTCCCCTTTCCAGAGCCGGGCGGGAGGGTCCCTGAGGGTGGGGGCACCCTCAGGCTATAGTGCCAGGAAAACGAGTATGTTTTCCTGGCACTACAGGGAGTGCAGAATTATTAGGCAAGTTGTATTTTTGAGGATTAATTTTATTATTGAACAACAACCATGTTCTCAATGAACCCAAAAAACTCATTAATATCAAAGCTGAATATTTTTGGAAGTAGTTTTTAGTTTGTTTTTAGTTTTAGCTATGTTAGGGGGATATCTGTGTGTGCAGGTGACTATTACTGTGCATAATTATTAGGCAACTTAACAAAAAACAAATATATACCCATTTCAATTATTTATTATTACCAGTAAAACCAATATAACATCTCAACATTCCCAAATATACATTTCTGACATTCAAAAACAAAACAAGAACAAATCAGTGACCAATATAGCCACCTTTCTTTGCAAGGACACTCAAAAGCCTGCCATCCATGGATTCTGTCAGTGTTTTGATCTGTTCACCATCAACATTGCGTGCAGCAGCAACCACAGCCTCCCAGACACTGTTCAGAGAGGTGTACTGTTTTCCCTCCTTGTAAATCTCACATTTGATGATGGACCACAGGTTCTCAATGGGGTTCAGATCAGGTGAACAAGGAGGCCATGTCATTAGATTTTCTTCTTTTATACCCTTTCTTGCCAGCCACGCTGTGGAGTACTTGGACGCGTGTGATGGAGCATTGTCCTGCATGAAAATCATGTTTTTCTTGAAGGATGCAGACTTCTTCCTGTACCACTGCTTGAAGAAGGTGTCTTCCAGGAACTGGCAGTAGGACTGGGAGTTGAGCTTGACTCCATCCTCAACCCGAAAAGGCCCCACAAGCTCATCTTTGATGATACCAGCCCAAACCAGTACTCCACCTCCACCTTGCTGGCGTCTGAGTCGGACTGGAGCTCTCTGCCCTTTACCAATCCAGCCACGGGCCCATCCATCTGGCCCATCAAGACTCACTCTCATTTCATCAGTCCATAAAACCTTAGAAAAATCAGTCTTGAGATATTTCTTGGCCCAGTCTTGACGTTTCAGCTTGTGTGTCTTGTTCAGTGGTGGTCGTCTTTCAGCCTTTCTTACCTTTGCCATGTCTCTGAGTATTGCACACCTTGTGCTTTTGGGCACTCCAGTGATGTTGCAGCTCTGAAATATGGCCAAACTGGTGGCAAGTGGCATCGTGGCAGCTGCACGCTTGACTTTTCTCAGTTCATGGGCAGTTATTTTGCGCCTTGGTTTTTCCACACGCTTCTTGCGACCCTGTTGACTATTTTGAATGAAACGCTTGATTGTTCGATGATCACGCTTCAGAAGCTTTGCAATTTTAAGAGTGCTGCATCCCTCTGCAAGATATCTCACTATTTTTGACTTTTCTGAGCCTGTCAAGTCCTTCTTTTGACCCATTTTGCCAAAGGAAAGGAAGTTGCCTAATAATTATGCACACCTGATATAGGGTGTTGATGTCATTAGACCACACCCCTTCTCATTACAGAGATGCACATCACCTAATATGCTTAATTGGTAGTAGGCTTTCGAGCCTATACAGCTTGGAGTAAGACAACATGCATAAAGAGGATGATGTGGTCAAAATACTCATTTGCCTAATAATTCTGCACTCCCTGTATAGTGGTCCTTTAAACTTCAATGATTCCCTGAGCTCTTATTCATGAAGCGGAATCTAAGTATTGTAAACAGGGATTACTATCTATTCAAATTTATGATGTGGATTGAAATGAGTGGATGCCCGTGAAGTGACAGCAACAGAGTTGGGTGCAAGCTGTTATGTGTGGGTATGCATATATCTAATATTAACAGGGGTCCAGTTGTTGTCCTTTAGGAATAGTGAGATTGTGTTTGGATGTTTGGTCTGGTTAGTTTGGAAATCTTTTAAGGTGAGAATGTAGTGGTCGATGTACAACATTGGTGTACCACTGTGAATTTTCTGGGCCTCGAGAAACTGTGGAAGGCAATGTAAATTGCTACTTAAATAACTGTGTTAGCTTTACTATCGAGTGGTTTGGTAGCCGATGAATCAGGTAGGCTCCTGAATATGCTCAGTTAAGAGTAGTCTAATGGATGAAGGAGAACGGTCCGTTTGTTGATGCCTTAGTGTCACGGTTATCACCGCAACATACAGACAGCGAGACATGGTCGCCCTGGAAGAGCCTGAAAGTTCATTCCTGTCCTGTCTAGTATCCAGCACTGGAGGATGGACATTAATTGGAATTACTCCTGGTACACCTGTTGTGGATAGTCTCGTTAGCCATGTATAAAACACTGCCTCTCCCAGAAGGCAGTGTCAGTTCCTTGACTCTGGTTATCGGTTTGCTGTCTCCTTATCCAGTGTATCTCTTGACCCCAGCTTGTTGTTTCATTTATTCTGATTTCTGGCATCCTCTGACCTTTGGCTTCCCACGACGATTCTCCTGCTTTATCCGTTCCTGTACCGCGACTTGGAGTTTGCCTGCACAGCCCCCGCCAGGTGAATTCTCACCTGACCACCTCGGCCTGTGTTTTCTTGAAAGGGTGAGCATATATCTCTGCCTGCCGGACTCTCAACCCAGGTAAGCCCTGATAAAAAGGAACTGACCAATGGAGTCCGCAGAGATGTGCTCACCCCTGTCCCAGCAAGGGTCCAGTCTGGTTAAGACCGTTTCAGACTTACAGCAAGAATTAATGCTTCTTAAAGGCGCAGTACACCCAGCCCCGGAACCTGGTTATCCTGAACCATTCGTCATTATGCCAGAGAGATTTGACGGTAGCCGTACATCCTTCCAGTGCTTTAAGGTGGACTGTGAAATATTATTTGCCTTAAAGCCGCGTACCTATGCCAGTGACTTTATAATGTTACGTGCGGCTATCAACCTGCTGTCTGGAGGGATCAAGTCATTGGCTCACCAGATGATACTAGCTAATAGTCCTGTCCTCAACAGCTGGGGGTCATTCATGACAGCTATGGACTCGCAGTGCAAGACTACTGGTACTAAGCCTGCTCCACGTCCCAGAAAACCCCAGG
>OW240914.1:140216568-140239067 GCA_933207985.1 Pelobates cultripes | reverse complement strand
TGGGCTTTGTTTCTACTGTGGAGAAAGAGGGCACTTTATCTCCCTCTGTCTCACTCGCCCACCTCTGCCTCAAACTGTTCAAGTAGACACTGTCTGCTCCCATCCTGTCATCCTGACGACACAGTCAAGAATCCGACAAGGTTACTGCCAGCCCAGGCCACGTTCTGTGACACAAAAAGGTACCCAAACTACTGTAGTTAATGTAACCTGTGTTCCTCTAGAATCAGCTACCAGTACCCCTGAAGAATCTCCACCTCCTGCTCCAGAAACATCTGTACCTCTTCCTGAACACACTACTGTTCAAGCAAGCACCATCACCACTTCCTGCCTGGCCACTACGGAGATTGTTGTAATGGGATATGAGGAAAGAAAGGTGATATGATTAGGAAATGTAGTGAGGTTGTGATCTAGTATTCCTGTAAAATAAGGATTAATGGTGTTCTGTGCTATTTTTGATGTAAATGGTAGAAAGGCCCAAAAGTCACCATGGTCTTCATGTAGTAATTCCCTATGAAAATCTGTTAATGCCCTGACGTAAGTTGTTTTGGTATTCACGGACCGAGTGTGATGGAATAGTGATCGTGCGAGTAACATAAATCCATAACAAACTTCTGGAAATGCCGGAATTATGTATGTTGATGGTGTGTGGAAGTTGAAATTGCATCTGAACCTAACGGTTACATCTCTGTCCCCAGACAGGGGCTGGATACATATTATATTTGAATGTAATGGTTAACGTACATATCTTGGTAGACAAGGTAGTCTCTAAGAGAGAACCTGGAAAGTACACACGTACAGAAATAGGACAACCAGATTACCATGAAACATGAATAGATAATCAGGAAAGTGGAAAGAAGGATGTAACTCTTCTTACTCTTAGTAATAGATGGTGCACGCATATTGATTGTAAGGGAAGAGCCTGACTGTGACCTATGTGTAATATTGTAATATTTATTTTGTAATATTTCTTTAATTGGAACTCAACTGCAGCATTTCCTGGTTGCAACAACAATAAGTTTCACCTCCTTTTATATTGATATGAAACAATGGTCACTGTACCTTTAAATACCCATGAAGGTAAAATTAGGCTTTGTAGCAATCCCTTATGAATAAGAGGAATAATTAGACAAAGTGACACTTTAGTGAGTTTTAGATACTGTGTAATATAAATAATAGGAATTGACTTGTTTGGTAAAAGTATTACTTAACTTAAAGGCAGTTCTGGCACTGGAAGGGTTAATTCACCCAATGAAGGAGAAATTAGAAGTCCGTTTCAACAAGCTGAGAACTAGGAGTGGAGAGTGGGGAAGTCCGTTTTAACAAGCCGAGGTCTGGGAGTGGAGAAGGTAGAATTCAGAGTTACAAGCCGAGGTCTAGGAGTGGAGAAGGTAGAAATCCGTTTACAAGCCGAGGTCGAGAAGTGGAGAAGGTAGAAATCCGTTTACTAGCCGAGGTCGAGAAGTGGAGAAGGTAGAAATCCGTTTTACTAGCCGAGGTATAGAAGTGGAGCAGGTAGGATCAAAAGTAGAGCAGCTGATCTTCATGCAGCACCTGTGCGAATAATCCAGCCCTTTGAATCTGGCGCGGTCCTCCTAAGTATCGTGGAGGGACCGCGTCAGAAAAAAGGGCGGGGCTGAGCGCCGTGAACCCGGAAGTGGGTTCCGGCGACGAAATACATGCCATGCTATACCTGACAGTACCCCCTTCTCATGGGGCATCCTCTGGGTGCACTATTTCGGTTTGGAGGGGTAGCGTTTGTGAAAGGCAGTAACTAACCTCCTAGCATGTACATTAGATGAATCTTCCCAAGTGTCTTCATCAACTCCATAACCTTTCCATCTGATAAGGTATTGTAAGGAGCCACGGTGGACACGAGAATCCAAAATTTTGTGAATTTCATATTCTTCTTCACCTTGGACAATGATAGGTTCAGGAGTTGTTACTATTTCTCTATAAAAAGGATCAGGGATGTGTGGTTTAAGTAAGGAGACATGGAATACTGGATGAAGTTTAAAACTTGGAGGAAGTTTTAGTTTAACAACGTTATCATTAATGATAGTAATTACTTGAAAGGGACCAAGAAAAAGAGAGCTCAATTTCTTTGAAGGACGGCTTGTGGTAATATTCCTTGAAGAGAGCCAGACAAGATCCCCTACCTTGTAAGGAGGGGGAATTCTTCTATTATTGTCAAAAAACTTTTTCTGGTTATTTTGGGCGAGTTGAAGATTCTCCCGTAATTTGAGAAATAGAGAAGACATAAATTCGTTTTTTGATGTAACAGTAGGATTGGATGAAGTAATGGTTTGGATGGGGAATGAAGACGGATGAAAACCATAGTTGGAGAAGAAAGGAGTCATTTTCGTACTAGAATGAATGGTATTATTGTAAGAAAATTCGGCCATAGGTAACCATGTGGTCCAGTCATCTTGGAGGTATGAACAATAACATCGAAGATATTGTTCCAAACATTGATTAACCCTTTCTGTTTGCCCATTAGTTTGGGGATGATAAGCGGAAGAGAGTTTGCGTTGAATTTGAAGGGAGAGACACATCTCTTTCCAGAATTTGGAGGTAAATTGTGTCCCCCTATCAGAAATAATTTCTTCAGGAAGACCATGAAGTTTCACAATATTGTCAATAAAGACCTTAGACAATTCTACAGAGGAGGGTAATTTTTTTAAGGAAATGAAATGGGACATTTTTGTGAAGCGATCCACAACGACAAGAATAGTGGTGAAATGTTGAGAAGGTGGAAGATCAACGATAAAATCCATAGAAATGGATTGCCAAGGTTTTTCTGGAATAGGTAAGTTAAGTAGTAATCCAAAAGGTTGATTATGTTCTGGTTTAGACCTTTGACAGATAGGACATGTTTTGACATATAATTCAATGGTTCTATCCTGGCGAGGCCACCAATAATATCGTGAAGTTAGTTCAAGTGTTTTCTTTATTCCAGGATGTCCAGCTAGGGGTGAATCATGAACCATCTTAAGTAATTTATTCCTAAGAATGGGAGGAATATAAATTCTATTTTTAAAATAAAATATACCATCCTTTTTTGTTAGTATAGGTGTTTTGGGAAGTTCAAGATCCTTCTGATTCAAATTCTTTATGTCATCATGAAGAGAAGAGAGGATCCCTATTATTTTGGTCGGAGGATAATCATCAGTAGTAGTTTTAGAAGGAATTCGAGAAAGAGCGTCAGCCTTTTTATTTCTATTTCCAGGTCTGTATATTAATTGGAAGTTAAATCGGTTAAAAAATAGGTTCCATCTAACTTGTCTAGCTGTAAGGGTTTTGTTAGTATAGAGATATTCAAGATTTTTATGGTCAGTATAAACTATTATAGGTTGTTTTGTATCTTCCAGAAGATGACGCCAATTTTCGAAGGCAGCTTTAACACTTAATAATTCTTTTTCACCAATAGGATAATTTTTTTCAGCAGAGCTCAAGGATCTTGAAAAAAAGGCAACTGGATGAAGTGGATCTTGTGGAGTCTTTTGTTGAGAAAGAACTGCTCCGATGGCTGCATCTGATGCATCAACTTCAAGAACATATAAGAATGTTGGATTAGGTAGTTGTAGAATAGGTGCAGTTGTAAATCTTTTTTTAATTCGTCGAAGGCTGTTTGTGCATCTTTATTCCAATTGAAAGGACGTTTACTACTGTTGAGGAGGTTAAGAGGATGTGATACATCCGAATAGTTTCTAATAAATTTTCTATAGAAGTTTGCAAATCCAAGAAAACGTTGTAATTCTTTTGTAGTAGTAGGAGCAGGCCAGTCAATAATACATTTGATTTTGGAATTATCCATCTTCAAAGAATGAGGTGAAATAATGTATCCTAGAAAAGAGAATTCAGTAACCTCAAAAAGGCATTTTTCTGGTTTAGCGTATAATTTATGAGTTCTCAGTCTAGATAGAACCCATCTAACATGCTTCCTATGTTCATCCAAATTGTTAGAATATATTAAGATATCATCTAAGTAGATAATAACACATACATCCAGAAGATCTCTAAAGATATCATTTATAAAATGTTGAAATGTTGCAGGGGCATTACAGAGCCCGAAAGGCATCACTAGATATTCGTAGAGACCATATCTTGTCCGGAAGGCGGTTTTCCATTCATCATCCTGTTTTATTCTTTTTTTTTTTTTGAATTTGACAATTTTTATTTTGTCGAAAAAGGGGTGGGGGTACAGAAAGTAAATAGGGTGGGTTAACATCACATAAGGCATTGCAGTTTGAATACAGTAGTTTGTCAGGGTTTGCACAGTTGTAGTTATCCCTTAGTAACAGCACTTTGTGGTGTGAGGGTGTCTTGTGCATAGTGTCATCTTCTTTTTTAATGGTGTAGTATAGGTTTTCTCGTCATGGGGTCGAGCTGGCTGGGCAGAGCTTAGCATGGCCCTGGTTATTGTGTTACCTATGGTTATGGATGTCTCATCATAGCGTTTATAGGGGATAGGAGGGGAATTGGGATGGGTGTGTATGCCGTGTGGAGTAGTGTGGTGAGGTATCAGTCTGTCATTTGAGTTCAGCCTCCTATCGTGGAGGTGCCGTTTCCAGCTTCAGGGTTGTGTTATATATGATTGTTGTGGTCTAGTTTTGTCCCACAGGTCCCATGCTTCAGTCCAGTAGGGGTGAGACTGTCTCGATTTCCTTGCCATAAGTTCATATAGTTTGGTTGATTCTATTACCTCAATGCATTGGTGGAGTGTTGGGGTGATTTGTTGCTTCCATTTCCTGCTAATGACTGTGAGGGCTGCAATGCAGATGTGGTACAGTAGATACTTCAAGTGCAGGTGTGGCAATTGTGGGAGTGAGAGTAGTAGGAATGTTTCTGGTGTGGGGGTTATCTGCACCGTGGTGCATTTTGTAGCCAGGTTCGCAACTTGTGCCCAGTATCGTTGTAGTAGCGGGCATTGCCACCATATGTGTAATAGGGTGCCTCGGTGCGCTTGACATCTCCAACATGTGTCCGATGTATCGGGGTAGCTATGTTTGAGTTTTGCGGGGACTAGGTACCACCTGTAGAGTAGTTTGCGTGAGAGTTCTAGGTGGGTCGTACAGAGGGTTAGTCGTTTATGAGCTTGGTATATATCTTGCCATTGGTCATTTGAGAGTGTGTATCCGATGTCCTGTTCCCATGCCACTTTAAAGGAAGGTGGATCCGTTAGGGTCTCTATGCGTTCCGAGGCGTATAATGTGGAGATAAGTTTTGTCGCTGGTTTTTCCCTTGTGCAGATCTTCATCAATTTAGTCCAATGGAGGTTTGGAGGATCAGCAGGTTGTGTCGGAGTGTGGATGCGCATCCATGATTGTAGTTGGAGGTAGGAAAAGGCCGCCGTATTAGGTAGCTTGAATTCTGTGCGAAGTTCTGAGAATGATTTGGGGTTATTTCCTTGCATTGTATGCGATATTGTGGTTATGCCGTGCCTTTGCCAGAGTTTATAATTGAAATCTGGGATAAGCTGTCGGAGTGTCTCCAATGGCATCGCCGGGGAGAGTAGGTTTGTCGCGCCTCTTTTTTTCCGGTAGCTGTCCCATATGGACAGGGTTAGTGCTGTAGTGGGGAGCAATTCTGAAGCTTTGGGTCTGTGAGTTTTTGGTAGCCAGGCTAGAGTCTGGATTGGGATCTTCCGGGCTTGCCTTTCCTCCAGTTTTGCCCACGCTGTGGGGACCTGGCTGTGTGTTGCAGCAATGAGTGGAGCAATGTGCGCTGCCCTGTAGTATCCCGCCAATTCGGGCAGGCCCATCCCGCCCTGGGCGTGTGGCTTGTACATTGTGGCTTTGGACACCCTTGGTTTTTTATTGTCCCAGACGAAGTCGTTTATGACGTTTTGTAGTTCCATTAGATACTTTTTGGGGAGTCGGAGTGGGAGTGTACGGAACAGATATTGAATCTTGGGTAGAATCACCATCTTCACCGAGGCTATTCGTCCAGTCCAGGACACATATTTCCCCCTCCAGCTTTGCATTAGGGATTTAGCTTCCTTAAGCAGTTTAGTATAGTTCGCTTTGAGCAGTGTGTTCGTTGTAGGTGTGAAGTTTATTCCTAAAAATTTGATATTGTCTTGTCTCCAGTCGTAGTTAAAATTGGATTTAAGGGTTGTCAGGACAGGGCTCGGGATATTAATCCCCATGGCTAGAGTCTTAGTGATGTTCAACTTGTAATATGAGCAGGCGCTATATCTAGAGAGGATTGCGTGGAAATTGGGCAGGGAGATATGTGGTTGTTCCAGGGTTAGTAAGATATCATCCGCAAATAGGGACAATTTGTACTCCTGGTCCCCAGTTTTAATACCGTGGATATTCGGGTTGTCTCGTATGAGTTGGGTGAGGGGTTCTAGCGCCAGGATGTACAGCAGTGGGGAAAGTGGGCAGCCCTGTCTAGAGCCGTTAGTTATATGGAAGGGTTTTGAGATAAAACCCCCGTTTACCACTCGGGCTGTTGGCTGAGAGTATAGTGCTTTAATGAGTGATATAAATTGTGGGGGAAATTCAAATTTGTGGAGGACAGCCAACAGGAAGGGCCAATGGAGCCTATCAAAGGCTTTTTCAGCATCTAGGGATAGTAGGACGCTGGGCCTCTTTTTTTGCTGTATCACGTATAGTAGGTCCAGGGTTTTTCGCGTGCCGTCCGCTCCTTGTCTGCCCCTCACAAACCCTACTTGGTCTTCTTTAATAAGTGAGGGAATTATGGGAGCTAGCCTGTTTGAGAGGATTTTTGCTATAATTTTCACGTCCGTGTTTAACAGCGAGATGGGGCGCAGATTTTGGCATTTGTTTGGGGGTTTCCCTGGTTTGGGGAGGGTGGCAACATGGGCCATGAGCATTTCTTGTGGCATGGTCCCTGTCTGTAGGATGTGGTGGTATACTCTTTGTAGGTAGCGAACTGTTTGTAATATGAGTTGGGTAGTCCGTCTGGGCCTGGTGATTTTCCAGGTGGTAGGGAGTTTATGGTGTCTATGATTTCTTGCTCGGTGATCTGATGTTGTATAGTGTGTTTTTGTGTTGTCGTTAGAGTGGGGAGTTCCATAGTGTGAAGGAATTCGTCTATTTCTTGTGTGGTAGGTTGGTGTAGGGTGGGATCTGTTTTAAGGTTGTAGAGGGAGTGGTAGTAGTCGGCCATATCGTCATTGATGTCTTGTGGGTTATGAATTTTCTCGCCAGTTTTGGTGATTAGGTGTGGGATTTTGGAGTTGGCCTGCTTTTGTTTGAGTAAGTTGGCCAAGTGTTTCCCTGCTTTGTTACCTTGCGTGTATGTTCGTAGTTTCAGTTTGGTAAGGATGTGGGCCGTTTTCTCAAGAGTTAAGATATTGATTTGTTTAGTGATATTTTGTATGTCGTTTGCATGCGTGTCCGATGGGTTCAGAAAATGTGCAGCCGTGATGTCTCTTAGCTGTCGAAGAAGGTCTATATGTGCCTTGTCCCTTTGGCGTTTGAGGTATGATGCTCGGCTGATCAGCTGACCTCTCAGGACAGTTTTATGGGCCTGCCAGATACTGTAGATGGAGGTCTCCGGGTTATCGTTGGTGTGAAAATAGTCTTGCAGGTTTTCCATCAATTTTGTCGTGAACACTTTGTCCTGAAGGAGTGTTTCGTTGAGGCGCCATGGTGGTTTACCTCTATGTTGGTAGTTGGATCGCAGGGTCAGTGTAATTGGGGCGTGGTCGGACCAGACTATATTGCCTATTGAGCAGTCTTCTATGAGCGGTAGTATCGTGCCTGAAGCGAGGATGTGGTCTATTCTTGAATATGTCTTGTGTACGTGCGAGAAGAATGTGTATTCTCTGTCCGATGGGTGTCTAGTTCGCCAAACATCGTATAGGCTATTTTCGTGTATAAGCTTTGTGAATGCTTTGTTGTTTGGGCCCAGTGTGAGGTGCCTTGTTGATGTTGCAGGGGTTGTTGTGTCTGTTCGCGAGTCCATAGTATGGTTATAGTCTCCGCAGATAATCTTGGGATCATTTGAATCTTCTGGCAGTTTGCTGAGGACCTTATGGAGGAAGTTGCGCTGTTGGTCATTTGGGCTGTATAGGCATACTAGAATGAGTGGGTCGTTGTTAATTATACATTGAAGAATAAGGTATCTACCTTGGCTGTCCGTTTTGACTCGCAGAGTCTCCACTGTTAATGAGTTATGTAACAGTATGGAGACCCCTCTGGATTTAGAAGTGTGCGTGGCATGGTACTGTGTGGGGTAGTCTCTAGTTGCGAAGGTGGGTATTCGGTTAGTGACAAAGTGCGTTTCTTGAATGCAGACTATGTCTGCCTTCGTGCTTTTGATATCGTCCAGTAGCACTCGCCGTTTGTGAGGCGTGTTGAGCCCCTTTGTGTTGTGTGAGTAGATGATCATGGTTATTATGGAGTGTTGCGTAAGTTCAAGTATTGTATGCGGTGGTGGTTTGCTTAGGATGGGAGGTGCGTGTAGCTGCCGTGTCGTGTAGGTGCAGGGGGGAGGTAGGGAAGGCTGGGAGGACGGGGTTCTGTCGGTGGTTAGGGTGGATTATATACAAAGACCGTGCGGTCTGGTACGTTAGTCGTACCGTGGGGCTGCGGAGCTTTAGCTTCCAAATACGTGGCTGGTTGGGCTCCTGTCTATGATATAAACAACTATTTGGTAGAGCTGAAACCTTGGTTATAGCGTGGATCAACAATAAAACTTTCAACACAACTTAAAACTTTGTTATTGGATAGGCATGCAGGTATCATTACGATAATCGATGCTGTCTGTTTTGACCGCTGCTGCTGTAATTATGCAAGAACATTGTTTTTACCCTCCCTTTTTAACCACATTCTTAATTGCGCAGTGTGGCGCGTATTTGGGCTTGGGCTGTGTTAGGTTTCCCCGGTGCCCTTGTGCGCATCGAAGCGTGCTTATCTAGTAGTGCTAGACATTGGGCAGTGGGATAGATTGTCCCGTTGGGCTCATGCTTTAGTGACAGCGCCCTATGCGAAGGTGTGTCCTATAATGGCACTTCATTTAATAAATTCTATGCATTGCGCAGCATGTGCATCTAAGGGCTACCCAATCTGGTTTACAGTTGAGTGGGCTATTAAAGGGAGTGCAGACAGCGGTTAGGATTATACCCTCTTGTAGCATGGGTACATACACCTTGCATATTAATCAAGAAAACATTTGAGCAGATATAGCATTAATGTGATACTTGCGCTAGCATGCCATTCAGTTCCGTTCTTTCATTTTAGTTCATATTTGTGCTATGGCCTGGTCTTTGGGGCTTGGGTCGTGCCTCTGTCGGTGGTGTTGTCGTTAAGTCCCATGCCTCCAGGGCCGCCAATCCGTCCTCTGGAGATAGAAGGAGGTGCGATTTCCCGTTTCTGGTGAGGATTATCTTCGTGGGGAATCCCCACCTGTAACGGATTCCATGGTGGCGGAGTGCGGTTGTGACCACGTTGAAATCTCGTCTGCGTCGGAGGGTAGCTGGCGACAGGTCCGCCATGATGCGTACTGTTGGGAAGTCTTCATGCGGGTTTGCTTTGTTACGATGGGATCTGAGGACCAACTCTTTCACATGATAGTAGTGGGCCCTAAGTAGGACATCGCGTGGGATGGAATCTGGTAGGTGTCTCGGTTTCGCTACTCGGTGGACCCTATCGACAAGCAGCATGTCTGCGGGAATGTCCGGGCCATAGGCGCGTAAGAGGCCTCTCACATAGGCCTGCAGGTCCTCAGGTAGGACCGTTTCGGGGACGCCTCTGAGTCTTAGGTTGTTTCTGCGCGCTCTGTCTTCATGGTCCGCCATGCGCGCTTCCATGCTTTCCATTTGTTGTTGTAGGGATTGTAAGCACCCTGAAGTCGTCGTTTGCGCGGTCTCGAGGGTCTGGCAGCGTTGTTCCACTGCGGATGTTCTGGCCGATAGATCTCTGACCTCGCGTTTGAGTTGGTCGGCAGTTGTTTGCCATGTGGTAATTAATTTTGTCGCCATTGCCTCCATAGCACGTTCGAAGTAGCTTCGTGTTAGGCAGTCTGTGGGCTGAGGCTCTTCAGACATTGCCGGCAATGAGCTGGATTCCAGCTCGTCCACGGTCTCTTGGTCTGTCGCCCGTGCTGTCTCCGCTGTTAGGGAGGATTTTTGTCCAAAAAAGTTCATTTTTTCGGCTTTTGCAGCCATTTTCTTAGCTTTGGATGAGGCCATGGTTTGCTTGGGTGTTAGGGTGGTTTCAGCTCGCGTTAAAAGTGGAGTTGGTGGAGCCCATGTGCCGGAGCAGATTTCTAAGCGGCCATCTTGCTCGGCGGTTAGCCACGCCCCCCATCCTGTTTTATTCTAATGAGGTTATATGCGCCTCGAAGGTCGAGTTTAGTGAATATAGTTGCAGTTCTTAACCTTTCAATTAATTCATTTATTAGTGGAAGAGGATAACGATTTTTAATAGTTATTTTATTTAAGGCTCTGTAATCTATAATAGGACGGATGGTTTGGTCTTTATTCTTCACAAAGAAAATACTAGAAGCAGCAGGAGAGGTCGAGGGTCTGATGAACCCTTTGCGTAAATTTTCATTAAGATATTCTTTTAAAATTTCTAACTCCTTTTCAGAGAGTGGATAAATATGACCATAAGGAATAGGAGCTCCGGGTATGAGATCTATTGGGCAATCATATACCCGATGAGGAGGAAGTGTTTCCGCTTCTTTTTTACAAAAGACATCTGCAAAATCGGAGTAGAATGGAGGTATAACTGGTTCTACAGTAGTTTGGAGAATAGGAATGTGTTGTAAGCACGTTTTTTTACAGAAATCAGAAGCAAAGGAGATGGAGAAGGGAGACCACTTAATTAAAGGATCATGGTTTTTTAACCAATTAATTCCTAGAATGACGGGATAAAGTGGAGATTTAATAATATCAAATGTAATGAATTCGAAATGTACGTTGTTGGTAATCATTCTTAGAGGGATTGTTTCATCTTTGATGGGTCCTGAGGATATAAATGAACCGTCAATAACTCTGATTGGAATAAAGTTGGTTTTTTGAACACAAGGAATTTTATTTTTTGAAACAAAAGAAAAATCAAGAAAAGTTCCATTAGCACCAGAATCAATGATGGCCTCAGTCACGATTCTTTTTGTATCCCACTGTAATATGAGAGATATAGAAAAATAAGTAGATGCTTTTCTTTTTTGAAAAACGTTCAATATAGAGGTAGATGAATGAAGCTTACCACCTTTTGAATGTTTCAGTAGAGGACATTCGGAAATTAGATGTTCGTTCGAAGCACAATACATACATAAGTTTAGTTGTCTCCTTCTTATTCTTTCTTCAGAAGTAAGAGGACTTTTTATTATACCTACTTCCATAGGTTTTAAAGCTATTAGTAGTTTGCAAGAATTCAAAAACTCTCTGTACTTTGTTCTATCTCCATAAAATTTTTCTGGATTACAGACAGCAGGATCACCAGCCGAAATCAACTCTCAAGTTTCTGCCCTAACCAATAGAGTGGATACGATTGCTCAAGGGTTACAGGAACTGCAAATTACAAATGAGAGAATATTAACCTATGTTAGAGACATTCAAGGTCATCTTCCTCATGCCGCTCTTCAATCGGCTGGATTATTCTGTAATATTTATTTTGTAATATTTCTTTAATTGGAACTCAACTGCAGCATTTCCTGGTTGCAACAACAATAAGTTTCACCTCCTTTTATATTGATATGAAACAATGGTCACTGTACCTTTAAATACCCATGAAGGTAAAATTAGGCTTTGTAGCAATCCCTTATGAATAAGAGGAATAATTAGACAAAGTGACACTTTAGTGAGTTTTAGATACTGTGTAATATAAATAATAGGAATTGACTTGTTTGGTAAAAGTATTACTTAACTTAAAGGCAGTTCTGGCACTGGAAGGGTTAATTCACCCAATGAAGGAGAAATTAGAAGTCCGTTTCAACAAGCTGAGAACTAGGAGTGGAGAGTGGGGAAGTCCGTTTTAACAAGCCGAGGTCTGGGAGTGGAGAAGGTAGAATTCAGAGTTACAAGCCGAGGTCTAGGAGTGGAGAAGGTAGAAATCCGTTTACAAGCCGAGGTCGAGAAGTGGAGAAGGTAGAAATCCGTTTACTAGCCGAGGTCGAGAAGTGGAGAAGGTAGAAATCCGTTTTACTAGCCGAGGTATAGAAGTGGAGCAGGTAGGATCAAAGTAGTAGAGCATCTTCATGCAGCACCTGTGCGAATAATCCAGCCCTTTGAATCTGGCGCGGTCCTCCTAAGTATCGTGGAGGGACCGCGTCAGAAAAAAGGGCGGGGCTGAGCGCCGTGAACCCGGAAGTGGGTTCCGGCGATGAATTACATGCCATGCTATACCTGACAAATATCTTATATGTGTAACTATGTAAAATCTGATATCTATAAACAGAGGAACAACGTACGAGAATACAGTATTGTGACAGATCCATCTGTATAGACTAAGATTGCCGGTTCGTCTGTTTTGCCTCTTTTCGTGGAATTACCTGTCCGTATGCTCCTGTTCGTTTATTTGATGTTTTTACCGAATGAACTAAACGAATGGACGGCCACCCAGAAGAGAAGTGTGCTGCTGGTTAACCTCTTGATCCCAATTAGAACGTTGTGGTTAACCGCAGACACCTCTCAATTATAACCGAATACAGGGTGGTCGTCGTTCGTATGTCGACCACGAGGCGGCGGCCATTTTAAACCATGCGAAGGACCAGCAGTGTTTGGCACAGATTCTATGGAACTAAAAACTGACACTTTTTCTGCCGAACACCACTAAAACCACAGACCACCCTTCTCAGTCGACAAAAGCATGCGAACACCGGCCTTCGGGTGTTTGGACTACACGAATGGACTTAACCCAGATAGCCTTCCCATGGAGTCAATCGCATACCAAAAGACTGTAAAAGACTTTGACACCATGGCGGTTAAACTGTGTGTATGGGATCTGAGCGCTATTTGCTAAGAATATGCACTCAGATCCAGGCTAACTGGGGATGTGTTACACGAATATAATATGTTCGGTAGTTGTGTAATTATTTATTTTTATGTGGTTTTTATGTTTCATCTAAAATGGCGATTTGCCTCTGTCCTGGGAGATAATTGAATTACTCCTCAATTATCTCCAGGGCAGAGGTGAGGAAACCATGATGCATGCTGGGAATATTATGTGCCTGTGTTTCCTAACATGCTAAATGTCTGTCTGCCATTACAGTCTCCCATTTGGTCCCGTAGGGGAGTGTCCACCAAGTGGGAGACCTGCATAAATACGGGCAGGTAGCCCACAGTAAACCCAGTTCTTGTTTTACCCTCAATGCGGAGCTTGGTCTCGTTATTGGGGGGGATTTACTACACACGAATAGGGACTGATTGCTGGAACCGTAAGCCGCTTGGATGATTTATTGATTCGGCTGTTAGCAACGATTCGTGGGTTTACCACTCGAGAGTTGGAGTATCCGTACAGGTCCCGTTCGGGAGGTTGGCGCATTCCCCTCATGTTCCTTCCCCTCCTCCCCTGTCCCATAGTGTTCTTTCCTTCCCTGCCACCTCCTCTCATGTTTCTTCCCCTCCTTCCCTGTCCCATAGTGTTCCTTTCCCCTGTTCCCGTCCCTTAGTGCCCCTCTCTCTTCTCCCCCCTTGGTCCCTGGTGTACCTCCTACCTTTCTGGTAGCGTGGTTAAGCGAAGAAGACCGCAGTACAGGAGCTTCAGTCTCCTGTACCCAGGCGTACTGACAGGAAGTGCTCTCTCAGTGAGCACTTCCTTTCAGTCTGGCTGGATACAGGAAACAGAAGTTCCTGTACCGTGGTGCGCTCTGCTCCACTTGGCCACGCTACACTGAGTGCCTGGCACTCTAATCAGGTCACTCTAATCTACTGCCCCCTGGGCCGGTGCGTCCTAAGGTTGACCCTTGTGCCGCCTTATGGAAGCGCCGGCCCTTAGTATACCTGTGAAGATTAAGGAAAACAAGTAAAGTACTTCTACACTGACAAAACAGGCAACATGAGAGAAGTCAATTCCCCTTAGACAGAAAACGTAGACAAAGAGCGTAAATAAGGATGAATCTTAAATTGATGAAAATGGTTGAATGTAAATGTGAGTGGACCATGCGTGGGTCAAGCAATAAGACTAAGCCTCTGGGCATCCTATGAATAAAGTGTGAATAAGCGAGTAAACATGTGGGGGGGTGGGTTTTTGGTTCACCTGTAACATGATTAGTATTGAATGGAGAGACTTGGTGACAGCAAACGATGGGAGACCACAAAGGGTCCAATTTGAAATACCTTATAAAATACAGGAGGCCTAAGGTAAAATTGTTATAAATATATGGGTGACAAACCAACATATACTTACAAACAATTGAGGGGTTAATACAATCGACTAGGGTAACACTGTTGAAAAATGAAGATTAGTATAAGTGACTAGAACTAAACCAGATGTCATGCATATACTTAACAGCATATGACTTGAAATTAAATCATTACAGCATTATGTCATATATAAAAATTCTAATAATAATGAAGCTCTTCAATGTATGTGAATTGTGAACCTGTGACATGTTGGCAGGAAATTTACAAATAAATAAGCCCATGTTGGCCTGAAAATAAATTTAGGTTAGGCCTGAGACAGATAAGTTATGTACATAGCAAGGGATGAACATAGCGAGGGTAAAGTTGATAACCAACTTATACAGTATCTCACAAAAGCGAGTAAACTCCTCACATTTTTGTAAATATTTTATTATATCGTTTCATGTTTCAACACTGAAGAAATGACACTCTGATACAATGTACAATGTAAAGTAGTAAGTGTACAGCCATTAATGTCTAAACCGTTGGCAACAAAAGTGAGTACACCCCTAAGTGGAAATGTCAAAATTTTGCCCAATTAGCCATTTTCGCTCCCCGGTGTCATGTGACTCATTAGTGTTACAAGGTCTCAGGTGTGAATGGGGAGCAGGTGTGTTAAACTTAGTGTTATCACTCTCACACTCTCTCATACTGTCACATCCTTTTCAAATAGTGTTTATTGAAAATTTTTGCAAAGTTTACAACAAATTATAACAGTATAATGAGGGTAGGGGGAGGAAGGGAAAAACTTGGAAGTGGAAATGGGGATATCCATCCATTATAACAATAAGTACATTAATGTACAAGGCATATAAATTGAATAATACTCCATAGAAAGTCATTACAGATTAAACATTTTTTAACATTAGTTTCCCATTGATCCCAGTGATATTTTAATTGTGCAAATATGTGTGAGTTGCTTCTGTGAGATAATTTGTATGATTTATTTTCTAGTGTCAGCTGTAGTACTTTTTTAATTGAGGGTGTGTGTTTAGTTTTCCAGTATCTAGGCAAGCATGTAGTAGCAGCTATCAGAATGAGGCCTATTATTATTCTATTAATTCTGTTGATGGATTCAGGGAACTTTTTAATAAAGCTAATTCGGATGTGAAGCAATCTGTTACTGTTCACCTTAATGATCAAGTTGTGTATCATTTTCCAATATTTAGTGAGTCTTGGGCAATTCCACCATATGTGGGCCATATTGCCCAAACCTCTGCAGTCTCTCCAACATCAATCACTGTACATATTGTTCATATTGTGCAACCTGGACAGAGCTAGATACCATCGATACAGTATTTTAAAATGGTTTCCATGATGGTTAGAACAAAAAGATAATCCCTTCAACGCTGAAAAAAACTAAACCACTCCTCCAACTCATATTGGGTACCCAGCTCTGTCTCCCAAGATAACATGTCCTTTAATTTAACTGTTGGTTTGTCATTGTGTAGTAAATAACATATAGATATTGTGCCCTTCCTTTTCGGGTCATGTAAACATAGTTTTTCTAATGGCGATATTACTAATGATTTATAGTTCTTATAAGTGTCTGGTATGTTGTACAATTATTTCAGCTTCTCAATCACCAACCCACATCCGTCCTTACATTCATTCAATAATCCATGCTTAAATTGTAACCTTTCATACGACAAGATAGAGTTTCCATGGAAAAAGTTATCTATATTATACAGGTCCCTTTAGTAATTGTAAGTCCAAAGATGGCATGTAATATCTTAAAGATTCAATTGGCATGGCTCTATACAATTTTACTGAGTGGCAATTGTTCTTAAATACTATATCCCAGGCTTTAAGTGTAGTTTTAGTTGTCCGGAACAATTTAGTGATTCTAGGTCTTCTTACAAGGCTAAACCAGGGTAGTTCCCTGAGTTGGGATGGAAGAATGCTGGATTCCTCTATCTCCATCCATCTTGGCCTATTTATTTGGCTGTTAAAGCTTACAGCCACTGCAGCGTTAGTGGCAAAATAATACTTTTGGATATTTGGGACTCCAATACCCCCATGAAGTTTATGGTGCTGCAGGGATGTAAGCTTAATTCTACTGGGTTTGTTATTCCAAATAAATTTTAGCATTATAGAGTGTACTTTATTGAAGAAGGACAGTTGGATGGATAAAGGGATAGTTCTAAAATAGTATAAGATTTTTGGAAGGATTGACGTTTTTATAGAGGCGATTCTCCCTAACCATGATAGCTCCATCCCACCCCATCTCTCCATCTCTTTTTGTAGGCCCGGCCATGCTCTCTTTAAGTTGTGAATATGCATATTAGGCGAATTTTTGCATAGATTAATTCCTAAATACTCTAAGTATTCCCTCCTCCAATCAAATGGATATGATGATCTTAATTCGTCTATGTCAAGTTTATTCAAATGGAAGGGGAGGGCCTGAGTCTTAGATACATTCAACTTATAGTATGACACTTCCCCAAACTGAAGCAGGATAGTATTAAGAGACCTCAGGGAGTCTTTTGGGTTTTTGAGCTCTAGAATGACGTCGCCTGCAAATAATCCTATTTTGTGGGTGGGTCCCTTGATATTAATACCTACAATTTCTGGGGTCGTCCTAATTCATTCGGCCAGGGGTTCCATTGCCAAAACAAAGAGAACCGGAGACAAAGGGCAACCCTGATGCCTCCCATTAGATAAAGAAAAGGTCCTTGAATGGAAACCTGAGGCCTATACATGGGCTGTGGGTTTGCTATATAGCGCCTTAATCGCAATAATAAAAGATGGTGGTATATTGAATTTGCTCATTGTATTCCATAGGTACCCCCGATGTATCCTGTCAAACGCCTTCTCTGCGTCCAATGAAAGGAGCAGAGAAGGAGTTTTTGTCGAGTTGATATGTTGAATTAAATTAATGAACCTCCTTGTTCCATCCGGTGCTTGTTTGCCCTGAACGAAACCCACCTGATCATTGTTGATCAGCAAAAGGTATCAGTTTAGCTAATGTATTTGCTAGTATTTTAGAATAGATTTTCGAATCATTGATAAGGAGGGATATGGGCCTAAAGTTAGAGCATCTGTCAGGAGTTTTCCTGGTTTTGCCAAGGCGACAATCTGTGCGCACAAAGACTCCCCCGGACTTATAGGAGTTAAATAATTTAGACATATGGGGAATTAAAGTTTCTGAAAAGGTCTTGTAGTATAAAATGGTAAATCCATACGGACCAGGGGCCTTTCCAGATGGCATAAGTTTGATCGCCTCAGCTATCTCTGCATCAGATATATCACACTCTAATTTTTTTAAATTGTCAGAAGATAGCCGAGGCAACGATACTCTATCTAAAAATGTATTAATTGTTGCCTCTGACGGCTGGGTAAGATTCAAATCAGATTTCAAATTATAAAGTTCACTATAATACTTTCAAATTGATCACTAATTTTAGTTGGATGAAATATATTTTGTCCCTGGTCAGCTATTAAATACGCTATCTTTGGGCATTCACATGCCGGAGTTTGAATGCCAGAAGAGTTGTGGCTTTATTGCCTTTTAAATAAAATAGCAAAATTATAGGAGCATGGTCGGACCAATTTATATCTAAAATATCAGATTTTAAGATGTGTGGGACAAGAGCACAAATGAGAAACCTGTCTAGACTGGAGTACTTATTCTTGGACACCGAATAATAGGTAAAGTCTCTCTCATTCCCATGCATTAGTCTCCAAGGGTCATACAATCCACATTCAATCAGATATTTCGAACATTTCTCAGCTAGTCTATCACTATCTCTCCTAGAAGGTTGGTCCAGATTTTCCCTTGCATTGTCCAAATCACCATCTATTACAAAATTCATGTCACCACACATCACCAAAGTACCTTTCAGATTCTCATTCACCAAGACCATAATTTTCCTTAAAAAAGTTAACTGACCCGTGTTGGGGAAATACACGTTAATTATACACATTAATTATACACATTATACATGTAATTGTATACAAAACATTATTGACTTTACCAATCCACTATATATATCTCCCATCATCATCCAACATTACCTTTCCTGTAGTGTTGGCGACATTCCTGCTAAAAAAAAATAGAAGCTCCCCTAGACTTGGATTCGTAAGTGCAATGAAATTGGGATGGGAATAATATTGTCATAAATGTATATTCTTTATCTTCCTTAAGATGAGTCTCCTGAATACAAACAATATCCGATTTGTTGGATTTGGCTTCCTTGAACAATAACAGTCTCTTGTGAGTGGTGTTCAGGCCTCTCACATTAAATTACATGAATTTAACAACCATGATTCAAATCAGAGATCATGATTATTAAGAATCAATAAGCGACAATGTGAAAGCCTGAAGGCCCGCGGCCCAAGAGAAGCTTTAAAAAATCAAACAACCTTAATAGAAAATACATTTGTTTAGACAAGATTAAACTTGCTAAAGTATTAGAGACATACCATTGTAACATGTCACATTACTTACATTGCATAGTAAAACGGATGGGATAAAATACCAAAAAAACAAAAAATGGGGAATAAGTAACATGGAAACATTCCTGTATCTGGGGAAAGAAAAAAACCTTAGTTTAAAAAAAGTCCATGAGGGAGAATACATTTAAAAAAAAAAATAGCACTAGATGGAATCTTTGATTTTAGCTTTGGAAGAATATAAAGCAAAATCTAAAGCATGGCTGTCAGGAGGATACCAAGTTTATACTAACTGACCCTTAGGTTGAGGAGGCGGTGACCGTGGCGGTGTAGGTGGAAGCAGCGGTGGAGGAGGTGGTAGCCAACACTGTTTATTTATTTTTATTTTTTTGTAATTTTTTTTTTATAATTGAGGTAGCCCCGAAAATATTGGGACATATAAAAAAAAGAAACAATTTGCGGCCTGTGGTGCATTTCTTGCAGTTCTGATGCATGGAGAAAAGGCCATCACAAGCCTCTGCTAATGTGTACCTTGTTTATACTAAGTGACCCATAGGTTGAGGAGGCAGTGACCGTGGCGGTGTAGGTGGAAGCAGCGGTGGAGGAGGAGGAGGAGGTGGTACCCAACACTGTTTTTTATTTGGTATTATTATTATTATTATTATTTTATTTTTTTAATTGGGATAGCTCTCAGAATATTGGGACATATAAAAAAAGAAACAAAGAATAAGTGCACTTGAGTATAACAATGGCTGGGTGAGGCCGGTATAAATGTCTATTCTGCACAAGGTACAGACAAATCTAGTGGGATCCATACCTGGTTCATTTTAATAAACATGAGCTTGTCCACTTTGGCTGTGGACAGGCGGCTGCGCTTGTCTGTTATAACGCCCCCTGCCGTGCTAAACACACGTTCAGACAATACACTGGCTACAGGGCAGGCCAGTACCTCCAAGGCATAAAGGGCAAGCTCAGGCCATGTGCCCAATTTTGAGACCGAGAAGTCGAATGGGGCAGACCCATCAGTCAGTATGTGTAGGCGTGTGCACACGTACTGTTCCACCATTTTGCTGAAATGCTGCCTCCTGCTAAGACGTTCCATATCAGATGGTGTTGCTGGTTGTTGTGGCGTGCTGACAAAGCTTTTCCACATTTCAGCCATGCTAACCCTGCCTTCTGAGGTGCTGGCGGTGCCCCAGCTGCGTTGGCGACCTCTTCCTCCTCCTCTGCCTTTGCCTTGTGCTTCCACTGAGCCCCCGGTGTCAGTTGGGAATGCCCTCAGCAGCACGTCTATCAGTGTGCGCTTGTAGTCGTGCATCTTCCGATCACGCTCCAGTGAGGGAATTAAGGACGGCACGTTGTCCTTGTAACGGGGATCCAGCAGGATGGCCACCCATTAATCAGAACAAGTTAGAATGTGGGCAACTTGGCAGTCGTTGCCCAGGCACTGCAGCATGTAGTCGCTCATGTGTGCCAGGCTGCCCAGAGGCAAAGACAAGCTGTCCTCTGTGGGAGGTGTATTGTCTGTGTCCTCCGTATCCCCCAGCCACGCTCCAGTGATGCCCACGAGCTGCGTTGGGTGCCAACCTGCTGTGAACACGGTTCCTCCAACTCCTCCTCATCATCCTCCTCCTCATCCTCCAGAACTGTGCCCTAGCTGGACAATTGTGTACACGGCCTATGCTGGTGCAGGAACCCACCCTCCAAGCCACTTGTGAATGACTGGCCTTATAAGTGTGGAAATGAACCCTCCTCCTCCTCTTCCTCCTGTGCCACATCCTTTTCCATCATCGCCCGCAGTGTTTTTTCAAGGAGACATAGAAGCGGGATAGTAAGGCTGAGAATGGCGTCATCAGCACTGGCCATGTTGGTGGAGTACTCGAAACAGTGCAAAATGGCACACAGGTCTCACATGGAGGCCCACTCATTGGTGGTGAAGTAGTGCTGTTCCGCAGAGCGACTGACCCGTGCGTGCTGCATCTGAAACTCCACTATCGCCTGCTGCTGCTCGCACAGTCTCTCCAGCATGTGCAAGGTGGAGTTCTACCTTGTGGGCATGTCGCATATGAGGCGGTGAGCGGGAAGACCGAAGTTACGCTGCAGCAATGACAGACGAGCAGCAGCAGGGTGAGAACGCAGAAAGCGCGCACAGATGGCCCGCACTTTCTGCAGCAGCTCTGATATATCTGGGTATTTTTTCAGGAATTTCTGCACCACAAAATTCAGCACATGTGCCAGGCAAGGGATGTGCGGCAAACCGGCTAGGCCCAGAGCTGCTACGAGATTTTGCCCATTATCTCACACCACCAGGCCGGGCTTGAGGCTCAGTGGCAACAACCACTCATCGGTCTGTTGTTACATGCCCGTCCACAGCTCCTGTGCGGTGTGGGGTTTTTCCCCCAAACATATCAGTTTTAAAACAGCCTGCTGTCGTTTCCCTCTGGCTGTGCTGAAGTTGGTGGTAAAGGTGTTACGCTGCCCAGATGAGGTGATGGTAGAGGAGGAGGAAGCGGAGTAGCAGGAGGAGGCGACAAGAGAAATGCCCTGCAATCCTTGGTGGCGGAAGGACATGCGCCAAACTGCTATCCGCATCAGGCCCAGCCTGCCCAGTGTGCAGTTAGGGAGATATAGCGTCCCTGCCTGTGCTTACTGGTCCACGTATCTATGGTTATGTGGACTTTGCCACTGATGAAGTTGGGCAGTGCACACCTGATTTTGTCCGCCAATTGGTTGTGCAGGGAAGGGATGGCTCGTCTGGAGAAGTAGTGGCGGCTGGGAACCACGTATTGCGTACCGTCTAGGGGACAGCCGCTCCGCTTTTGCACCCTGCTCCCTCTTATGCTGTGCTGATGCCTCTGTGCAACCACAGCCTCTTCCGCCAAACTGAACACGTCACTCGTATGACCTTGTTTCCAAATGGGGTCTAGGACTTCATCATCCTCCACATCATCTTGTACCCACTCCTCAACCCTGACCTCCTTTGCCAGTCTGCACACTGCCGAAAGCCACAGCAGTTGGCACCTGTGTTTCGTCATCACATGTGTTTTCGTCTTTGCATGTCCACATCCTCACACATAAGTGGTTGTGCATCAGTGCACTCAATCCCTTCCACTCCTGGGGCAGGGCTAGGTGGATGGCCCACGGAAACCCCACCAGCAGAGTCATCAAAAAGCATAAGAGACTGCTGCATGACTTGTGGCTCAGACTGCTTGGGTGATTTGCAAGGGGGTGAGATGATAGACAGATGGCCATGGGCTGCAGGTGCCAACTCTGAGCTTTCAGCAGGGCACCGGGTGGGAGACAATGTGCAGGAACTGGAGCAGGGGCGGGCTGGGCCGGGGGGCAGGGAGGCAATTGCCCCCCAGGCCGCCCTAAATTCTGTTGGAACCGGCCGCTGCAGGGCCGGCCCTTTAAATGCTGCAGCCGCCTGAGTGCTCTGTGAAGAGCCTCAGGCGGCTGCAGCTGCTCCTCCCCTGCCCTCCCCTGTAGCGTGGTCGAGCTGCTCGCTGGTCCGCGGTGCCGGCCGAACTGATAGGAAGGAGTGTGCACTTCCTGTCAGTCCGACCGGTTACAGGAAACAGAAACTCATGTTTCGCATGGAGTTTCTGTTTCCTGTAACCGGCCGGACTGACAGGAAGTGCACACTCAGCGTGCGCCTTCCTATCAGCCCGGCCGGGCACCGCGGACAGCAGAGCTGCTCGGCCACGCTACAGGGGAGGGCAGGGGAGAGAAGGGGAGGGGGGAGGAGTAAGTGAAGGGGGGAGGAGTAAGTGAAGGGGAG
>OW240914.1:140188752-140216468 GCA_933207985.1 Pelobates cultripes | reverse complement strand
AGTGCCCCAAATTTGCAGTAAGAGGACCGACCAAGGCTCTTCTTCCATCTCCCTGTTACAAAAATCAATGCCGTGTACACGACCACTGATAGGAGACGTGGAAGGTATTAAACTGATCAGAACAATACCAAACACACCACTCCTATCTGGTGGCACATTAGCTTGACCGCGCAGTGCCCCAAATTTGAATTAAGAGGACCTACCAAGCATCTTCTTCCATCTCCCTGTTACAGAAATCACTGCCATATCCATACAAATTGTACAGAATGTCCAGGATAGTTTTCCAGGGACAAATGTTGTCGCCTGTTGAACGAGGTGACCTTGCTCGGTCCCAGGTGTACGGTTCCTAAAATGGCTGCCATATACACGGCCCACTGATAGGAGACGCTGAAGGTATTAAAACTGATCAGAACAATACCAAACACACCACAAATAAGGTTTCTCTCCTGTATGGCTCCTCAAATGATGCTTAAGATTAGAAGCGGCTGAAAAGCATTTCTCACACTCCGAACAAAAATATTTTTTTTAACATTCTCTCCACTTTGAACGAAATGACGTTTGGGAAGAGATTAACATAATTAAACACAGGCAGTAAAAATACAGTTTTTAGCCATACCCTGTAACTTTAAAACTACACATCCCATCTTCATAATTACATATTTGGAATCAGCACACTTAAAACATAAACATAACCAAAAATCAGCCAAATCCATCCAGGGGTTAAAAAGTTAGCTGGAGGTCCCTTTATGACCGACTGCAAGCACATTTTCCTGCCCAAAACAGTTCCATAGATTTGGGCTGTGAGGTCGGTCTATTTCAGGCTGAAAAAACGACTAAGTCCCATCGCTAATGGGACTTAGTCTCTGCAGCTGAAATAAGGCTGAAAAAAACGGCTGAAAAAAAGACTAAGTCCCATCGCCGAATGGGACTTAGTCTCTGCAGCTGAAATAATTTCCCATTTACTGAACCAAGTGGGAAATAGCAAGGCAGGCACAAAGGGTTTGCACCAGGTCTGGGGACACAGGGGACACCGTCTTAAAGGGGCCGTGTCCCCAACAAGTCTGGGGACACGGCCTTAAAGGGGCAGTGTCCCAATCTTCCTGATGTCCCAAAAAAGGTGTTTAAAGGGCCAGCACCAGTCACATAAAGAGTCCATAAGCCCCAATATGCCCACCGACAGTCTTAAAGGGCCATACACACCAAATAAAAGTGCATACATTTTCACAATCTCCCAGGGGCCATAGTCATGCGGGAGGAGGCTGGCAAATAGGCTTCTCCACAACCCATGGCAATTTGCCATTTAAAGGGCCCGTTACAAATAGCAGTTTGTAACAAGGTGTCAATCCATATCTGCCAAGTGACCCGATGTAGGGGGACCAGTCCCTATTCTGCTCTGTGTCAGTGTGTATCAGGGAACCTTAGGACAGGTGTCAATCCATATCTGCCAAGTGACCCGATGTAGGGGGAACAGTCCCTATTCTGCTCTGTGTCAGTGTGTATCAGGGATCCTTAGGACAGGTGTCAATCCATATCTGCCAAGTGACCCTATGTAGGGGGACCAGTCTCTATTCTGCTCTGTGTCCGTGTGCATCAGGGGCTCTGAGGACAGGTGTCAATCCATATGTCAAGGTGTCAATATGTCATATGTCAGGTGTCAATCCATATTGATTGTGATTTAGGAATGTTAGGTGATTTCTGCCCTTTATGGATTAAAACCAGACTCTGTATCAACTGTGTAATTTTCCATGGGAGTTTTGCCATGGATCCCCCTCCGGCATGCCACAGTCCAGGTGTTAGTCCCCTTGAAACAACTTTTCCATCCCTATTGTGGCCAGAAAGAGTCCCTGTGTGTTTTAAAATTCGCCTCCCCATTGAAGTCAATGGCGTTTCGGGCGGTTCGCCGGTTCGCGAACATTTGCGGAAGTTCGCTTTCGCCGTTCGCGAACCGAAAATTTCGGGTTCGCCACATCACTACTGGGGAATCAATTTGTATCCTTTTGCCATAATTAATAACATGGGGTATAGTTGCACCATTAGATTAAATCTATTATATAGAATCATGGATTACCACTTCAAATATATTTATAATGCATTTTCGTCTAGCCACTCATTATTGGACAATGTCCATTTGGGGATATATTGCAACACCTGGCATTTTGGAATTCATATTTGTAACAGTATTCTCTTTTTAGCCGATGTCGTTGGAGTTATGTTTTTTCTCCCCTGTTTTCTTCCTTTCTCTTTTTATGGTTGTTTTTGATTATACCATAATTATTATTTATTATTTATTATTATGTTTTTTTTGTCTATTTCTGCCATTTTCTTTGAAAGGTGTAACTTATTGATGAGTATCAAGTTGGTGTAATGTGGTAATAGGATGGTTATTAGACCTCTTGTATAAGACCCTCAGGGGTTAATCACCTTCCTCTTCCCTTCCCGGGCACGAATTGAAGTTTTTATACGTCATTGAGACAAACGATTTTGATAGGCTAATTACTGCCGACGTCCTCCACACCGATTGGCCAATACTAATATTTGAACATTTAAAAAGGAGCCATCTTCCACGCATCGGTTCCCCTCTGATGAGCTGAGGCAAAACGCGCGCATCAGGGGAGTCCGTTGTCCCGAGGCTACACATGAAAGACCATTTACATTGTGGTCTCGAGACTTCGGGAGCACTTTATTACTCTAGCTTTCTGCAATAACGTTAGGAATCTCTGGCAGCGCTAGTTTGTAACTTTGTACTTATGAGATATGTCTGATTAGGGCTCTCTTAACTACAGTGTAAGGTGCTTTATTATTATTTATTTTTCACTCGTGCCAGTGTATCTAGCACTAACGAGAAAGAATAATTGTATCTGATTGCTTATTTGAAGCAGCAAACAGATTTACGTTGAGTGATTTTAGGTCTGTATAGTTGACCTCTATTAGGTGTGCACATGAATCAAGGGAAAATATTATTCCTTTTTTATTTTATTTTTTTTTCTCTTAGGCTGATGGCAGTTAAGATACATTGCATTTAACAGATTCATTATACCAAGTAACAGCCTCATGATTCTTGAGCACTTGTGAATTTGCAAAACTTGATTTTGCACACATTTTTTGATGTAGATTTCTGAAAACTTTTGAACAGAACCTCATCTTTTGATTTTATTAATATATTTAATCAGTTAGATATTTAGCTCATTCCAAGGTGGAAATATTAAGATATTTGCATTTATCTTGAAATCTAATTCACCTTTGGAGCACACATTTAGTATTTTTTTCTTCGATGAAATTTAATAAAAGTTATATTTTAAGGGCACTCATTTCTTTTTTCTTCCACTAATTTTAGTGTACAGGGTTAACCCCTATTTTCGAGTTTCCCTTTTCCAGCTTCCTTCCTTTTTGGTATTTATTTCTGGGATATTATACTGTCAGTATTGACGATGGGGATTCATGTTTTTCTCAGTACATTTCATTCGCTAATCAGTGTTTATCTCGTTTCAGTTTAATGGTTCGGCTACAGTTCTTAGATCCGACTGCTCTACAGGATAAAGGTCAAGGCTTCATCCACTGGTTCCACGTTTCCAATTACGGATGGCATTCGTTATCTTATGTTGTTTCTCTTGTTATTGTATTTGTGTTGTATCGTTCATGTACTTTATTTTGTCGCAGACTGAAAGAGGAATTAGTTGGTTGGGAGAAGCCTTTTATGGATTCCTGAGTTTTTTGTCTATGGTGTTTTTCTCTCTATGTTAATGTGCTGCTGTGGAGTTCTAGTAAAGAGAGACTTAAGCAAATATTTGCCTCCTGTCATTAATAAAATTAAGATTATAGTTACACTAAAGCTAGTATAATCTACAATTATTGTGCCAGATATGTAGTCTTGTTGAATGGTATAAACTTGCAACAAGGAATAGCAATTCTGTGTTTAATGTAGCACAGTCAAGTGTCAAAATATCTGGGAAGGAAAAAAGCTACAGTTTCCCAATTACAATACTTTGTACTATGCTACAAGGTCAAATCCTGTCTAGTACAAAGGTGCTAGCTGACTAGTTAAGGATACCAAGTCAGCTGCATATATTTAAGGGGATAGAGCTGTCTATCAAAATGTCCCTGTAAATCGCTTAAATAAACATAGGGAAAATATTACAGCAAAGTCTCTCCCACAAGCATGTGGTAGAAAACTAATCTCAAAGTATCTGGGGAAGGAATATAGTTTCCCAATTAGACACTTTGTACTAAGCACCAGGTATAGACAGATCACATAGACTGCAGGGGAAAAACTAGAGTGACTAGTTTTCAAACTGCTGAGGCAGCTGATAAAAGAAACCAGATTGAACCCACTGTGCTAGTTCAGCCTAGTCATATAAATATAAGAATGTAGTCCCCAAAGGTAGCTTAAGGGTTATAAAGCGCTTGCAATGTAAAGTTCTTATAAAGATAAATAAAGCTCCATTTCAAGACCCTAATTTAAAATAAAATGCAACTAAAAGGTGGCATTCTAAGGCTCAACTCGTTTCGGCGCTCTGTTGCGCCTTTTTCAAGAGCAGTGGGAAATCAACAAGCCCGCGTCTGTATTTAAATGGTGAGCGACCGCCTATATGTAAATGTCATGTGGCCAATCATTACATCACACATCAGTCGTGGGTGTGTATCCACTGAGAGTAAAGTAATTACACTCGATGCATTACTTGGGTATACATATAGGATTCAAAATATGTTGCCTCTCAGTGTTTAAAGGGTGATACAATCATATTAAACTTCATGTTTCTTGTCCAATGTTGAGTATAAATATACATATAGGATTTAGTTCATGTATGACATCTCAATATTGAATCAGTGATACTATTCTGTTTAACTTCATGAAATAGAATATCCATAGCCCTAATGCTTGGCTCAGAAGAAAAATAATAAAGGTATAGCAGGAGGAGGAGGTAGCCCCCACTGGGTGGAGGCCCTAAATAACAATGAGGGGGGTGGGACCTACTGTCCTCCCCCCAGGCCCTACACCTGCGTGGCGGGTGGGGGCCCTACATAACAATGAGGGGGGACCTCCTGTCTTCCCCCCAGGCCCCCACCGCTGAGCGGTGGGTGGGGGCCCTACATAACAATAAGGGGGGGGACCTACAGTCCTCCCCCCGCCCCCACCCCTGCGCAGCGGATGGGAGCCCTAAATGAAAATCCCCCCCTTCCAAGGTGACTAGGGATCCCCAAGCCCCCAGTCACCACCCCCACCCAAATAAAAGATTTCCCCTACCTACCCCCTAAAAATAGGGAGGGGGGAATAAAATAACTAACCTGTAAATAAAAATAAAACTTACCATTTGATGTCTTCTTTCTTCTAAAATCTTAATTTTTCAGCCCCAAAAAAGGCCACATAATACCCTTCGAACTTAAAATAAAAAATTTGAGCGCAAAAAAAAACCTGATGAAAAAGGAAAAAAATACCAAAAAAAAACCACCACATCAAAAACCAAATAATCCATCTTCACCCATGGAGGGCTCTGCGCAGACTCTGCAATTAGGCTAAGAACACTCTGATTGGTTGGTTTAAGCCAATCAGAGTGCTCTTTGCCATTTTACACAGGTGGGAGAGTTCTTTGGAATTTTCCCACGCTGTGTAATTTGACTCATAACACTCTGATTGGTTGGCTTGGAATCTAACCAATCAGAGTGCTTTGTGTCATTTTACACAGCGTGGGAAAGTTCTTTGGAATTTTCCCACGCTGTGTAATTTGACTCATAACAACACTCTGATTGGTTCATTGAAAGTAACCACAGTGAGCAGCGACTAGACATGCCCCTTTACGTCTTTCAGCCTTTTAGTACATAGCTCCCTAATACCGTGAGAATTAGGGAGTTATCTACTTATTCATACCTGTCATTACATTGACTGGCTAAGTAACTTACATTTTATATGAATGTGTGTTACTTGATTGTTGTAAGTGTTGCAAATGTTTACAGCTGAATCCTGGCTATGTTTGTATACTTTTTATTTTAACTTGTATACAGTGTAACATTCTTCCACTGGGTAAGTATATTAGTACTTAGGCAATACTGTGCTTCGGAACTTCGACACTTTGACACTTCGGAACATCGGCAATTCAGCTATTCGGACATTCAGAAGTACCCGAATGTCCGAATTGCTCGAAATTCATCCGAATTCGCATTCGAACCGAAACGAATTGCACATGTCCAATGTCCACTGATCCTTCATTGAGTGTTGTGGTCCCATCCTCACTTGCGGTTCCTACGTGTAGAATTATGCAGTATTCGGTCAGTCAGGGTGTGTGTTGGTATGTGCTGTAGTGTAAGGCATCTGTGCTTGTTTCTGTGCCTCAAGAGGGGGGACTTGTTTTCCCAGCATTCCCACAGTTTGGTGTGTTTGTGTTCCTGACTTTTCAGCCTGTATGCCATGTGTTCATAGTCGTGCGTAGCGTGAACTCTGTTCTGCACTTCCTGGAGGGAAGAAGGGTCGGCCACCTTCCAATTACTTGCTATGCTGATTTTAGCGGCCAGCAGGATGTGGCATAAGACATATTTGTGTGGCGAGGTTAGCATCTCTGGGGATATGCGTAGGAGGAAACATTCCAGACAGAAGGGTATTGTTACTGCAGTGATTTTAATGATATCTTCACTCAGTTGATGCCAGAATTGAGATAGTTTGGGGAAATCCCAAAAAATGTGTTTCAATGTGCCCTCCTGTCCTCTGCATCTTCAGCATGTCGGTGAAATTCGGTAGATCTAGGCCAGCTTGAAGGGACTAGGTACCACGTCATCAATATTTTGCAGTACGATTCCCAGTGGGAAAGATTGTGTGAGGAAGTGCATGCTATTTGGAGTGTTTGAAGCCATATGGGAAAGTTGTGTTGAGGTCTTGTTCCCACAGCAACATGTACTGTGTTTGTTATTACTGTCAGCATTGTTGAGTGTGTTGTAGCAAATGGAGAGGGGTTTAAGGGTTGGTCGTTTGCTTATGCAGGTTCGACCAAAGGTAGTCAACTGCGTGTCCTCTAGACATGCTTCCGAATGTCTGAATAGCTGAATTGCCAAAGTGCCGAAGTGCCAAAATTACTGAATTTCCAGTGTGCCGAAGTTCCGAAGCACAATATTGCCTAAGTACTAATATACTTACCCAGTGGAAGAAGAAGAATGTTACATTGTATACCATTTTAAATAAAAAGTATACAAACATAGCCAGGATTCAGCTGTAAGCATTTGCAACATTTACAACAATCAAGTAGCATACATTCATATAAAATGTAAGTTACTTAGCCAGTCAATGTAAAGACAGGAATAAATAAGTAGATAACTCCCTAATTCCCAAGCTATTAAGGAGCTATCTACTAAAAGGCTGAAAGACCTGAATTGGTCTTTCAGCCAAATTTACTAATACTAAGTAAAGATTACTTAGCATTGGTAAATTATGCCCCTACTCGCTATACCGTGAGTCACGAATAGGGGCATGTCTATTAAACAGTGGCTGTTCACTGTTTAAAAAAAAAAAAAAGGTCCCCCCTCCTGAGCCCCCACCTGCGACGTGCGAGTGGGGGCTTTTAAACCTATTGCCCCCCCTGGCCCCCACCCCTGAGTGGTGGGTGGGGACCCTAAACAAGAATAAAGGGGGACATCTAATGTCCTCCCGCCTTGCCCCCACCCCTGAGCGGTGGGTGGGGGCCCTAAACAAAAATAAGAGGGGGGGGGACCTAATGTCCTCCACCCTGGCCCCTACCCCTGAGCTTTGGGTGGGGGCCCTAAATACAAATGGGGGGGGACCTAATGTCCTCCCCCCTGGCCCCCACCCCTGAGTGCAGGGCGGGGGAAGGCATATAAGGCCCTGCCCCCGCAATTAGGCTCAGAGCACTCTGATTGGTGGGTTTAAGCCATCCAATCAGAGTGCTCTGACAGGTAAATGAAGAGACTGACAGGTAAGTCTCTACATTTACCTTTCACAGCACTCTGATTGGTTCGTTTGAAATCCACCAATCAGAGTGCTCTGTGTCATTTTACACAGCGTGGGTAAGTTCTTTGGAATTTTCCCACGCTATGTAATTTGACTCATAACACTCTGATTGGTTACTTAATCCACCAATCAGAGAGTTATGAGTCAAATTACACAGCGTGGGAAAATTCCAAAGAACTTTCCCACGCTGTGTAAAATAACACAGAGCACTCTGATTGGTGAATTTCAAACCAACCAGAGTGCTGTGACAGGTAAATGTAGAGACTTACCTGTCAGTCTCTTCATTTAGTTGTCAGAGCACTCTGATTGGATGGTGTTCAAGAGCCGAAGTGCCGAAGTTGCCGAAGTGCCGAATTGCAGAAGTCCCGAATTTCTGAATGCCGAACCGAGCCAAATATTTTCCCACATGCCTAGTGTCCTCACAGTGTTGTATATTTGCTGAGCTTAAGATATGTTTGATGCGAATGTACGTAAAGAGTTCCCTAGAGGGGAGTGAGAATTCTGTCTGTAATTCAGGGAATTGTTTGATACCTCCTACTGTGAACAAGGATCCGATGGTCATGATCCCTCCACGGGTCCAGGGCCCCAATGGAATGTCCTTGGCTAGATCATGAGCCTTGACAAAAGTGCATAGTAAAGAGGGTGTGCTGAACCCACCAGTTCCCGTGCCCATCTCTTCCAACCTAAGAGTAAGAAGGTGGTGCTAGGGAGTTGGGGTTTTGTATTATGGCCCATCTGCAAGAAGGACTGATTGTGTCTGGGAATAGGCAGATGTTTTCTTGGGGGCTCCACACTGGGGGTTTAGTTTGTGTTAGTACGGCCAATCCCTGTACCAGAACTGAGGCCTTATAATAGGCCTTAATGTTAGGGATGCCCAAACTGCCCTTATTCGTGGGAAGCCACAATAGTCTCCTAGCTATCCTGGGTGTTTTTTTCTTCCAAATGTATGCATTAAGAATGGATTGAAATTTCCAGAGAAGACTATCTGGTAAGACTATGGGAATAGTGCGGAATAAATATAGTACATGGGGTAAGGACATAATTTTAACCGTGTGAATGCGTCCCAGCCACAATATTTCTAAGCCCTGCCATTTATGTAATTGTGCAGCAGTTTGTGGGAATTGTGTATGAGTTTAGAGTTCGTTTTGGTTAGATTTATTCCTATGTATTTTAGGGATGTTTTTCTTCAGACGGGGTATATGGTTTATAATGTTTATGAATTATTTGTGCGAAGGCCAATTGGTAGCACATGAGTTTTTTTTGTGTTGCTTTTGTAGTAGGATATTGTTCCGTAGTGGTCCAGCAGTTTCTACAGTGCTGGGATAGATTTGTCTGGTTGAGTAAGGAATAGCAGAACATCGTCAGCGAATAGTGCTAACTTTTGGGAGCCCGACGGGGTGGCGAGGCCCACTATTCCTATGTGGTTTTTAATGTGGTATATTAGGGGCTCCAAACATAAAATAAATATAAGCAGGGAGAGTGGTCAACCCTGCCGGGTGCCATTGCTAATGGAAAAGGGGTTGGATAGAAAGCCTGTGTTAAAGATCTTGGCCGAGGGGGAGCGGTATAAGGCCATGATTATCAGGAATCTTACCTGAGTTGGGAGTCTGTAGCACAGATATTTTGCTCACCCTTGCAAATAGACACAGGCCAAGGTGGTCAGGTAAGAATTCACCTGGCCTATGAGTCTGTGCACGGGGGCTGTGCAGGATGAAGTTCCAAGATGCAGTACAGGCAAGGACACAAACAGCATAATAATCAAGGGATAGCCGAAGTCAAAGGATGCCAAAGGTCAGAATCATTGAAGAGTAGCCGAAGTCAAGGGATACCAGAGGTCAGAGTAAACATAGAGGGCTTTGCTATGCGATCATGTGAGTATCGCCTGTCATCTTTATTTTTATTTATAATTTTTTTTTATTCTAATTTAATTTTTTTTTATTTTTTTTGTTGGTTTGTTTTTTGCCTATACACCTATACAAATACTGTTTTTATTGTCATTGGGAACCCTGTTAGCGCTATTTAAAAAAAAAAATGTAGTCCAATGTAGTTCAGTAGAAGTGATCTAGAGTTAGATCATGCATTGTACATACCCCCCAGCCTATATCCCTGGTCAGACAGTGTGATGCTGAGTGTTTTACCCGTGTGCGTCGTCTAGGGACTGAGGGTCTCCCGGGTTTGGGTGTTATAATACCAGTAAGACCCCGGAGGGGAAAACGCGGTGGGTCCTCGGACAAGTGTCCATCCCAGCTTCACCTTATGTTGTGCTATGGGGGGAGTAATCCACACCAATTTTTAGAACACGTATTAACATTATATATGGGCTTCATGGCTGTCTCCCAAACAGTGTAAAACCGTTGTGGTACTCCATTGTTAGATAGCGGGGTGTCCCATGGATTACCTCATGACCTTATGTTAAACTATGAGGAACTTAGCAGTATCTGTTTGAATAACATACAATAACTTCATCTATAAACTGTCTTTCTAAGGTATAAACATTGTGAGACAATTGTGATACTCAAGTGCTAGCAATGAGGAGTCCCATGTGTTCCCTCTTATCGAGCCTGGAGGCTAGGTCCCGCTGCGGTTACTGCCATTTTCCACTCCGATCTCATCTTCTTTGGTGAGGGGCATTTAGGCAAGGTATTTCCCTGTGTGTGGTGTAGGCCCCATTCCTTCAGCTTTGCTAGGCCCACCTCTGGCTCCAGAATCACCGCCGTCTTCCCCCCGTGACACACCAGCAATTACGTGAGGTATCCCCATCTATACGGAATGTTATTGTTGCACAGCGTCTTGGTGACATCTATGAACTCTTGTCTTCTTGCCATCGTGGTCGTGGACAGATCAGCGTAAATGTGGATGCCCTGGTATGGTTCAGGGAGGTCTGTGAGCTTCCTTGCAGCGTTCAGCAGCTGCTCTTTGGACTTGTAGTAATGGAAGCGTGCAGGGGCGGACTGAGAGCCTTTGGGGCCCCCGGGCAAAATTAGATCCTAGGCCCTTTGAAGGCCAAATATACGTGCATTAAATATAACTCATAATACGGCATTCCTTTGGATGTGTATATTGTCAAGACCTGTGTATCAATGCATGTTTGTATTTGAGTCTGTGTGAATGCACTTGTGCATGTCTGGATGACTACATGTGCTTTTTTGTATATAGTGTCTCTGTGAATGCAGAGTGTGTGAGGGAGAAGGTGACAGGTGGAAGAGTGTGGGAGGTTGTGACAGGTGGCAGAGTGAGGGGGTACCTGGTGGCAGAGTGAGGGAAGGAGGGGTTGAGTGGTGGCAGAGTGAGGGGGAGACACAGTGAGTAGGGGTGACTGGTGACAGAGGGAGGGAGAGGGGGTGACTAGTGACAGAGTTAGGGAATGGGTGACTAGTGGCAGAGTGGGGGAGGGAGGAAAGAGATGACTAGTGGCAAAGTGAGGGAGGGAAGAGGTGACTGGTGACAGAGGGAGGGGATGACTGGTGACAGAGGGAGGGGGTGACTGGTGACAGAGGGAGGGAGTGACTATTGACAGAGGGAGGGAGTGACTAGTGACAGAGGGAGGGAGTGACTAGTGACAGAGGGAGGGGGTGACTGTCACTAGTCACCCCATCCCTCTCTCTGTCACTAGTCACTCCCTCACTCACTGTCACTAATCACCCTCTCTGTCCCTAGTCACCCCATCCCTCTCTCTGTCACTAGTCACCCCATCCCTCCCTCTGTCACTAATCACCACCTCCCTCCCTCTGTCACTAATCACCACCTCTCTCCCTCTGTCACTAGTCACCCCTTCCCTCCCTCTCTGTCACTAGTCACCCCCTCCCTCTCTCTGTCACTAGTCACCCCCTCCCTCCCTCTCTCTGTCACTAGTCACACCCTCCCTCACTCTGTCACTAGAGTGAGGGGGTGACTAGTGACAGAGTGAGGGAAGGGAGGGGTTACTAGTGACAGAGTGAGGGGATGACTGGTGACAGAGTGAGGGAGGGAGGGAGTGACTAGTGACAGAGTGAGGGAGGGGGTGACTAGTGACAGAGTGAGGGAGGGGGTGACTGTCCCTAGTCACCCCTCCCTCTATCACTAGTCACCCCCTTCCCTCCCTAACTCTGTCACTAGTCACCCCCTCCCTCACTCTGTCACGAGAGTGAGGGGGTGACTAGTGGCAGAGTGAGGGAAGGAAGGAGTGACTAGTGACAGAGTGAGGGAGGTGGTGACTGTCACTACCTCCCTCACTCTGTCACTAGTCACCACCTCCCTCACTCTGTCACTAGTCCCCCCTCCTTCTGTCACTACTCCCCCCTCCTTCTGTCACTAGTCACCCCCTCCGTCCCTTACTCTGTCACTAGTCACCCCCTCCCTCACTCGGTCACCAGTCATCCCCTCCCTCTGTCACCTGTCACACCCTCACTCTGTCACTAGTCACCCCCTCACTCTAGTGACAGAGTGAGCGAGGCTGGGACTAGTGACAGTAAGGAAGTGGATGACTAGTGACAGAGTGAGAGAGGGGGTGACTAGTGACAGAGGGAGGGAGTGGGTGACTAGTGACAGAGTGAGGAAGGGGGTGACACAATGACAGAGTGAGGGAGGGGGTTACTAGTGACAGAGTGAGGAAGGGGGTGACACAATGACAGAGTGAGGGAGGGAGTGACTAGTGACAGAGTGAAGGAGGTGGTGACTGTCACTAGTCACCTCATCCCTCCCTCTGTCACTAGTCACCCCCTCCCTCTCTCTGTCACTAGTCACACCGTCCCTCACTGTCACTAGAGTGAGGGGGTGACAGAGTGAGGGAAGGGGTGACTAGTGGCAGAGTGAAGGGATGACTGGTGACAGAGTGAGGGAGGTGGTGACTAGTGACAGAGTGAGGGAGGTGTTGACTGTCACTAGTCACCACATCCCTCACTTTGTCCCTAGTCACTCCTCCCACTGTCACTAGTCACCCCTCCCTCTCTGTGTCACTAGTCACACCCTCCCTCACTCTGTCACTAGAGTGAGGGGGTAACTAGTGACAGAGTGAGGGAAGGGGTGACTAGTGGCAGAGTGAGGGAAGGAAGGGGTGACTAGTGACAGAATGAGGGAGGTGGTGACTGTCACTAGTCACCACCTCCCTCACTCTGTCACTAGTCACCACCTTCCTCTGTCACTACTCCTTCCCTCCTTCTGTCACTAGTCACCCCCTGGGTCCCTTACTCTGTCACTAGTCACCCCCTAACTCACCCTGTCACTAGTCATCCCCCTAACTCACTCTGTCACTAGTCATCCCCCTCTCACTCTGTCACCAGTCATCCGCTCACTCTGTCACCATTCACCCCTTCCTTCCCTCACTCTGCCACTAGTCACCCCTTCCCTCACTCTGTCACCAGTCATTCCCTCACTCTAGTGACAGAGTGAGGGAGGGTGTGACTAGTGACAGAGTGAGGGAGAGGGTGACTAGTGACAGAGTGAGGGAGTGATTAGTGACAGAGTGAGGGAGGGAATGGGTGACTAGTGACAGAGTGAGGGAGGGAATGGGTGACTAGTGAGGGAGGGTGTGACTAGTGACAGAATGAGGGAGAGAGTGACTAGTGACAGAGGGAGGGAGATGGTGACTGTCACTAGTCACCCCATCCCTCCCTCTGTCACTAGTCACTCCCTCCCTCCCTAACTCTGTCACTAGTCATCCCCTCCCTCTGTCACTGTGTCACCCCATCCCTCCCTCTGTCACTAGTCATCCCCTCCCTTACTCTGTCACTAGTCACCCCGTCCCTCACTCTGTCACTAGTCACCCCCTCCCTCTGTCACTGGTCATCCCCCCCCTTACTCTGTCACTAGAGTCACCCACTCACTCTAGTAACAGAGTGAGGGAGAGGGTGACTAGTGACAGAGTGAGGGACGGGGTGACTAGTGACAGAGTAAGGGAGGGAAGGGGTGACTAGTGACAAAGTGAGGGAGGAAAGGGGTGACTGAGTGAGGGAAGGGGTGACTAGTGACAGAGTGAGGGAGGGGGTTACTAGTGACACAGTGGGGGGTGACTAGTGACACTGTGGGGGGATGAAAGTGAGGGGGGGTGACCAGTGACAGTGGAGGGGGGGTGATTAGTGACAGTGTGGGGGGTGATCTAGTGACAGTGGGGGGGGGTGGACTAGCGATGGGGGTGACTAGTGACAGTGGGTGGAGGTGATTAGTGACGGTGGGATGGGGTGATTAGTGACAGTAAAGCACCAGCATGCGGGGGGTGATTAGTGACAGTGGGGGGGTGACTAGTGACAGTGAGGTGGGGTGATTAGTGACAGTGGGTGATTAGAAGACAGCAAGTGACTAGTGAATAAGTGAGGGGGGGTGATTAGTACAGTGGGGGTGATTAGGTGAAAGTAAAGTAGTGACAGTGGGGGGTTAGTGACAGTGGGGGGGGATTAGTGACAGTGGGGGTTAGTGACAGTGGGGGGGTGATTAGCGACAGGGGGTGGATTAGTGACAGTGGGGGGTGATTAGTGACAGTGGGGGTTGATTAGTGATGGGGGGTTAGTGGACAGTGGGGGTGGGTGTAATAGTGACAGTGGGGGGTGATTAGTGATATGGGGGGTAGCAAGACAGTGGGGGTGACTAGTGACAGTGGGGTGATTAGTGACAGTGGGGGGGTGATTAGTGACAGTGGGGGGTGACACAGTGACAGAGTGAAGGAGGTGGTGACTGTCACTAGTCACCCCATCCCTCCCTCTGTCACTAATCACCACCTCCCTCACTAGTCACCCCTTTCCTCCCTCACTCTGTCACTAGTCACCCCCTCCCTCTCTCTGTCACTAGTCACCCCCTCCCTCTCTCTGTCACTAGTCACACCCTCCCTCTCTCTGTCACTAGACTAGTGATTAGTGACAGTGGGGGGGATTAGTGACAGTGAGGGGGGTGACTAGTGACAGTGGGGGGGTGATTAGTGACAGTGGGGGGGTTAGTGACAGTGGGGGGGGTGGGGATGTGATTAGTGCCTACCTGTCTCTCTGCTTCCTCTGCTCTCTCCCTGGCTTCAGCTCCTTCCCCGCTGGGCTCTGTGTGAGAGGAGTAAACAGGAAGTGATGTCCCCGCCTCTCCCATCACACAGAGCACGGCGGGACAGGGAGAAGGAGACCTGGCAGAGAGGAGGTGAAGCTGCCAGGTCTCATGGGGGGGATGGACTTGCAGAGCGGTAGGTTGTAGGGCCCCGCACTGCATCAGGGGCCCCACAACCTATCAATTAAATAGTTTTATTTTTTTTTGTTCCAGTTGGAGAGATCTCTGATCTGATCTCTCCAGCTGGAACATGGCTGTGCTGCCGGGCCCCTGACTGCCTCGGGCCCTCGGTCCATGACCGATATGCACATAGAAGGCTTATCAATAAACTGCAATCTTTAAGTTTGGATTCAAATATTGTTGAATGGGTAAGGCAGTGGCTGAGTGACAGGCAACAGAGGGTTGTAGTTAATGGAATATATTCGAAGCTTGGACTTGTCACCAGTGGGGTACCTCAGGGATCTGTACTTGGACCCATTCTCTTTAATATTTTTATTAGTGATATTGCAGAAGGTCTTGATGGTAAGGTATGTCTTTTTGCTGATGATACTAAGATATGTAACAGGGTTGATGTTCCAGGAGGGATAAGCCAAATGACAAATGATTTAGGTAAACTAGAAAAATGGTCAGAATTATGGCAACTGACATTTAATGTGGATAAGTGCAAGATAATGCATCTTGGACGTAAAAACCCAAGGGCAGAGTACAGAATATTTGATAGAGTTCTAACCTCAACATATGAGGAAAGGGATTTAGGGGTGATTATTTCTGATGACTTAAAGGTAGGCAGACAATGTAATAGAGCAGCAGGAAATGCTAGCAGAATGCTTGGTTGTATAGGGAGAGGTATTAGCAGTAGAAAGAGGGAAGTGCTCATGCCATTGTACAGAACACTGGTGAGACCTCACTTGGAGTATTGTACACAGTAGTGGAGACCGTATCTTCAGAAGGATATTGATACCTTAGAGAGGGTTCAGAGAAGGGCTACTAAACTGGTTCATGGATTGCGGGATAAAACTTACCAGGAAAGGTTAAAGGATCTGTGACAGACCCATCTGTCGGGATTAAAAGTACTGTGTTCGTCTGTTTTGCCGGTTGCATGAATTTCCCCATTCGTATGCTTTGTTTAAGGGAATGTCGGTTTTTGTCGAACGGAACTACCGAACGGACGGCCACCCAGAAGAGAAGTGTGCTGCTGGTTAACCTATTGATCCCAATTAGAACGTTGCGGTTAACCACAGACACTTCTCAATTAAAACCGAATGCCGGGTGGTCGTCGTTCGTATGTCGACCACGAGGCGGCGGCCATTTTAACCATGCGAAAGACCAGCGGTGTTCGACGTTTATTTCATGGATCTGAAAACGGACACTTTCAACCGAACACTGCTGAAGCCGTCAACCTCCCCTTCTCAATCGACAAAAGTATACGAATGCCGGCCGTTCGGGAGATTCAACAACACGAATGGACTAAACCCAGATAGCCGTCCCATTGAGTCAATCGCATACCGAAGAACTGTAATAGACTTTGACTCCATGGCGATTGAACTATGCGAATGGGATCTGAGCGCTATTCGCCAATAATATGCACTCAGATCCAGGCTATCTGGGGATGTGTTACACGAATGCAATATTTTCGGCAGTTATAAAGTTATAGATTTTTATGTGTTTTGTGACTTGTATTTAAAATGGCGATTTGCCTCTGCTCGGGGAGATAATTGAATTACTTCCCAGTTATCCCCCGAGCAGAGGGGAGGGAACTGTGATGCATGATGGGAATATTGTGGGGATGTGTGTCCAAAATGTCCCCATGTCCTTCTGTAATTCCACTCTCCCATTTGGTCCCCTAGGGGAGTGTCCACCAGGTGGGAGACCTGCATAAATACCGGGCAGGTAGCCCACAGTAAATCAGTTCGTGTTTTACCCTCAAAACGGAGCTTGGTCTCGTTATTGGGGGGGATTTTATTACCGGCGACTAGAGACTGCTTATTTGGATTATTTGCCGCTTGGGAGATATTGGCGTTCGGTTACTATTGGCAGTTCGTGGATTTGGAGCTCGTGAAGGGAAAGAGCCGTACAGGTACCGTTCGGGAGTTTGGAGTGTTCCTTAGCTGGCGGTTCGCATGGTTTTACTATACCCGCTACCAGACCACATTATTGCGAACGGGGAATATTCGCTAAACGGCGGTTTGTCCATTTTATTACTGGAGGTACCGTAACAGGATCTTAACATGTATAGCTTGGAGGAAAGACGAGACAGGGGGGATATGATAGAAACATTTAAATATATAAAGGGAATCAACACAGTAAAGGAGGAGACTATATTTAAAAGAAGAAAAACTACCACAACAAGAGGACATAGTCTTAAATTAGAGGGACAAAGGTTTAAAAATAATATCAGGAAGTATTACTTTACTGAGAGGGTAGTGGATGCATGGAATAGCCTTCCAGCTGAAGTGGTAGAGGTTAACACAGTAAAGGAGTTTAAGCATGCGTGGGATAGGCATAAGGCTATCCTAACTATAAGATAAGACTAGGGACTAATGAAAGTATTTAGAAAATTGGGCAGACTAGATGGGCCGAATGGTTCTTATCTGCCGTCACATTCTATGTTTCTATGAGTGGTCAGTCCTCCCCTGGAAGCGTGCTATGGTATCTCTCAGTGAGTCCGCAATAAAGCGTGACGGTCGAGGCAGGCGGTACACTCGGTCGAGCTCCCAGGCGGATTCCTCGAGCTGAGGTACTAGGGACCTGCATAAGGCCTTAAGGTATTGTGGTAGGGCCTCGTTGGGGATGGAGTTTCCGATGCCACGGAAGCGCAAGTTGTTGCGCCGTGACCTGTCTACCATGTCCGCCATTTTTATGTTTTAGTGACGCCTGTTCTTCTTCCACTTTCTGCAGCTTGTCAACTACCTTGTTGTGGGCTGTGCATAGCTCCTCCGCTTTCGTTTCTAGGTGGCTCGTGCGACCTCCAATACCTGCCATGTCTTTCCGCAGCTCGTTTGTTATTTGGCGGAAATCGACCCGTAGAGAAGCCTTCAACTTTTTTTTATTATTTTTTTTTAATTTCAGACATGTACCCAGTGGCGTACACATGACCCATGGGGCCCGGTGCAAAAATTGATCCGTGGGCCCCCCCCCCGCGCGCTTACTCAGCGCGGGTCGGGGTCGCAACACATGGTGGCGGGCACCTGGTCGCAGGGGTTGCAGGGCTGCGACCCCGCGACCGCGGTATGCACACACACTTAAAGGACCACTACAGACACCCAGATCACATCAGCTCAATGAAGTGGTCTGGGTGCCAGGTCTCTCTAGTTTTAACCCTGCAGCTGAAAACATAGCCGTTTCAGAGAAACGGCTATGTTTCATTGAGGGTTAATCCAGCCTCTGGTGGCTGTCTCATTGACAGCTGCTAGAGGAGCTTCCGCGATTCTCACTGTGAAAATCACAGTGAGAAGACACTGAACGTCCATAGGAAAGCATTGAGTAATGCTTTCCTATGGGCGGTTTAAATGCGAGCGCCTCTTGCCGCGCATGTGCATTTCGGAGCTGAGTGGCAGACACTGTGGAGTCCGACGCTGGAGAAAGGTAAATGCTGAAGACACACACACACACTCTCACGAACAGACACATACACACTAGCTAACAGACACACTCACACATTTACTGACAGAGACACACTCAGCGACAGACATACATACACTTTCACTGACAAACACACACTCACTAACAGACATCAAACACACTAACAGACACATTCACTGACACACACACTAACACACGCACTAACACAAACAAACACTGACACACTAACACACACACACTAACACACACATACACTAACACACACTAACACACATACACTAACACACACTAACACACACATACACTAACACACACACTAACACACACACATACACACACACACACATACACACTAACACACACACATACACACTAACACGACACACACACACACACACACACACTAACACACACACACATACACTAACACACATACACTAACACACACATACACACACACACACACTACCACACACACACACACTAACACACACTACCACACACACACTAACACACACACATACACTAACACATACTAACACACACACACATTTTTTTTTTCAAATTTAATCCCCCCAGCCTCCTTACCTTTTGGAGTGCTGGGGGGATTCCCTGGGGTCCAGTGGTGCTGCTGGGCTCCTGGGTGGGTGGGCTGCCTGGCCGGCCGGCGCGCGAGGGAGCACTTTCCCCTGTGTGCTCCCTCTTCAGCTCCCTCGCGCGCCGCGTAGGGATGCCGGCGCGGAAGATGACGTCATCTTCCGGCTCCGGTATCAGTGCGGTGCGCGAGGGAGCTGAAGAGGAAGCACTGAGTGCTCCCTTGCGCGCCCACCTGCCCGACCGGCCACCTGCCTGCTGGGGTCAGCAGGGCCAGCCTCGGGGGGCCCTGGGGTGGCCGGCTCCTGGGCCCCCCAGGGGAAGAAGCTGGCCCTGGGAGTACATACCGGGTCGCAGGGGCGGCCGGGCCCCCTGGTGGGCCGGGCCCGGTCGCAGCCGCGACCCCTGCGACCCTGGTATGTACGCCACTGCATGTACCTGCCTTATATGTTTGTTAGGGTTTCCATAATTCAGGCTGTGGTACTTTAGTCATCATGAATATTTCTTGCATTCTTAGATGTGATCCCTGTGACCCCCTACTCCCCCTACTAAAGTTCATATATTTTAGTTATCTGTTCTATTCCATGGTTTGTTTAATACCTTTCTTTGGTGTGAGAGAGAGGGAGAGCCTCTTGTACTCAGTATATTTTATTGTTTTTTGGGTTTTTGTTTTGCCAATGTGGGGGTTACAATCTTATACCTTTTCATTTCCTCCCTCCTCGTTTCTATCTTCTGAGCCTTAACTTATATTTGGTTTAATTATTTCTTATATCCAAGAGTAGGTATAATAACCATTTTTAATATGTGTTATGTTATATTTTCCAATTTGCTTATCCATGCATCCCAGTCTTTTATTTGTGTGTATCGGTTTCCTAAATTCACCAGGATGCCCTTTTCCATTCTTGCTTGCCATCTGACTTGCAATATTAAGTTTTGGATACCTGGTATTATCACAGTTTTCCAATTCCGTGCTAGCATTAATTTAGCTGCAGTAATTATATGAAAGATAATCATCTGGTTTGTTTTTGTCATTTTTGGCCATTGCAGGTTTAGTAAAATCACTTCAGGCTTGAAAGCCAACTGTTACGGTACCTTCAGTAATAAAATGTACAAACCGCCATTTAGCAAATGTTCCCCTTCGCAATAATGTGGTCTGGTAGCGGGTATAGTAAAACCATGCGAACCGCCAGCTAGGGAACACTCCAAACTCCCGAACGGTACCTGTACGGCTCTTTCCCTTCACGAGCTCCAAATCCACGGACTGCCAATAGTAACCGAACGCCAATATCTCCTAAGCGGCAAATAATCCAAATAAGCAGTCTCTAGTCGCCGGTAATAAAATCCCCCCAATAACGAGACCAAGCTCCGCTTTGAGGGTAAAACACGAACTGATTTACTGTGGGCTACCTGCCCGGTGTTTATGCAGGTCTCCCACTTGGTGGACACTCCCCAGGGGACCAAATGGGAGACTGGAATTACAGAAAGACATGGGGACATTTTGGACACACATCCCCACAATATTCCCATCATGCATCACAGTTCCCTCCCCTCTGCTCGGGGGATAATTGTGAAGTAATTCAATTATCTCCCTGAGCAGAGGCAAATCGCCATTTTAAATACAAGTCACAAAACACATAAAAATCTATAACTTTATAACTGCCGAACATATTGCATTCGTGTAACACACCCCAGATAGCCTGGATCTGAGTGCATATTATTGGCGAATAGCGCTCAGATCCCATTCGCATAGTTCAATCGCCATGGAGTCAAAGTCTATTACAGTTCTTCGGTATGCGATTGACTCCATGGGACGGCTATCTGGGTTAAGTCCATTCGTGTTGTTGAATATCCCGAACGGCCGGCATTCGTATACTTTTGTCGATTGAGAAGGGGAGGTCGACGGCTTCAGCGGTGTTCGGTTGAAAGTTTCCGATTTCAGATCCATGAAATAAACGTCGAACACCGCTGGTCTTTCGCATGGTTAAAATGGCCGCCGCCTCGTGGTCGACATACGAACGACGACCACCCGGCATTCAGTTTTAATTGAGAAGTGTCTGTGGTTAACCGCAACGTTCTAATTGGGATCAATAGGTTAACCAGCAGCACACTTCTCTTCTGGGTGGCCGTCCGTTCGGTAGTTCCGTTCGACAAAAACCGACATTCCCTTAAACAAAGCATACGAATGGGGAAATTGATGCAACCGGCAAAACAGACGAACACAGTACTTTTAATCCAGACAGATGGGTCTGTCACACCTCTTCTGTCAGTTAATATATTGTATTGATTACTTTTTTCCAGTAGTTGTTTATGGGTATACAGTGCCACCAGCTATGATTTAAGTTATCTTAATTAGTTTTACATTTCCAGCATCTGCCTGAGGATTCTGGGAAGATTTTTTTAAAGAATTACGGTGTTAGGTACCATCTGTTTGAAAGCTTAAATTAGGTTTCTGTAAGGTTAAAACAGTGTACCTATTTATTTTGTTTGTTTAGATAACTAATCCATTCTTCTTCTTCTTCTATTTGTACTTATAATTCTTTATCCCATTTGTTAAGTTCTATTGGTTTATCGTGTCTCCATTTGTATATAACTTTAGCGCATTTTGCCATTAAGTTTTTATAGTTCTTTAATTCAAATATTCAAGTATTTGAGGGTTCTAATTTTCTCCCCCCCTGGCCATTTGCAGGAATTGGAGGGAAAATTAAATACCTCCTTAATTTGAATAAAGGTTGTAATTTTTTGTTCCGCCAGTATATTTTTGAATTCCCTTATCCCTCCAGATTTCCAAGTGTCTATTTTTATGTTATCTAGCATATCTACAATGCTAGAGAAAGGGAATTTGTCTATTATTCTATTTCTTAAGCCTATGTTGTTTGAGAATTTATCCCACCATTGAGAATTTGAGATTTAGTTCGTGCTTCTTGGATAGATTTTTTGTTCCCTTCCAGGATCCAGAATAGTGATGTTAAATTTCCTACCTTGGTTTTGACTTTTTCCATATTGTACCATATTTCTTGGTTTGCTGCGATGTTATGTGTAAGCATTATATGGAAAAGTCTACTAGCTTGATAGCATTGTAATATTTCTGGACGTCCCAGGCCCCCATTTTGCCTCGCTCTGTCCAACTCTTGGAGTAGGAAGTGCAGGCTTTTGTTGGTGACCGGGATGTTGTCTGGTGACAGTGGCTTGTGGTCAGGCTCTTTAGGGCCCTCCGTGGATGGTGAGTCCGCCATGTGTTCGCCGCCATCTTGTATTTGTTTCAGGCGGTCTTTTTTACCTTGCTGTATCGGGTCTGTAATTTTAAGTTGTTTTGATGGTGCCATCTGGGTTTTGCTCTTTGCTAGTTTTAGGTCCCGTTTGGCTGATTAAATGTCGCTTTGGGCCGGGTGGAGTACGGAGCGCTCACAGCATGTGACTACTTCCTGGTATAACTGATTTTAATGGTGCCACACTTCGCCTTATATGACAATCCCCACGCATGGAGTATGCCCACATGGACCTTGTGGGGAACTGAGTTACAATATTCACAGACCAATAAGAACAGTATTCCAATGCATGACACTCCCACACATAGCATGCAATCACTCCCCTCTGCCTGGGAGATATTTGAGTCAGAAACTGTATTAACTCAATTATCTCCTGGCAGAAAAAAACAGACATTTTTACAAAACCCCAAAACTACCCTAAAACACACAGCATCCCCACATCCCCTGATAGCCCTGACATGGATGACCAACATATCCAAAAATCACCCAGATCAGTTCAGGAATTCTATGGAAGTCACATTTTGACCGACCGCACGCATGGTCCCATGCCCAAAACAGTTCCAGGGAATCAGGCTGTGCGGTTGGTCTACTTCGGGGATTCAAAGTAAAATATGAAATACCGAACGTATAGCTTCAGGAGTAGTCTTAGTTTATGTCTCTTGTTTGGGAGTTTATTCTTACCGAACGCCGTTCAACTCCTGTTCGAATAGCCTTAACATCCATGGAAGGTAAGCAGTTTAGCAGTGTTCACGCCATCGAGTATCCGATTTGAGTTTCATACATTCGATGACCAAACATCGCTCATTGTGCTTGCGGCTTAAGATGATTCGAGAGTTCAGGAGTTCGAAGTGCCACGTCAAACAACTTCAGTTGTAGCAAGTAAGGAGAAAGTTGTTTAACGAATGGCCAGGCGAAACAGGGGAAAACATGTAATTGTAATTCAATGAAAGGGAGATCTGTCTCACCCAGGGACTGCAGGCCCCAACCATAGAGGACAACGGGGATGGGAAACCGGCACGGACAGGCCAGAGCAGGCATAGGGGTATCGTCCCAAGGCCCATTCCGCTACACAGGTTTTACACATGGTTTCTATACAGGCATTATTCACAGCAGGCCCGGACTGGCCATCGGGCACACCGGGCAAATGCCCGGTGGGCCGCGGTGGCCGTGGGGCCGAGGCCGGCAGGGGAGGTCCCAGGATCTCCCCTGCCGGTCTATGCAGGGCCGGCGCTATCCGAGCGCCGGCCCCGCTGTCTTCCATGGAGGGCCGGTGGGGAGATCAAAGATCTCCCCCACCGGCCCATTTAAATAGACCTGCGGCTGGGGAGGGAGGGAGAGGACCCGGCGGAGCTCTGTCTTGCAGCTCCGCCGGGTTTCTCTCGCGAGATCCGGAGCGTTGCCATGGCAACGCCCCGATCTCGCGAGACAGTTCACTCACCACTGGACCACCAGGGATGGTGTGTGAGTGCCGGTGCCCCCCCTCCCAGCTACCACGTGCCTGTCCCCCCCTCCCAGGCTAAAGGTAAGAAGGGAGGGGGGGGGTTTAGTTTTTTTTTTTGCTTAGTTTTTATTTATTTTTTTTATATATTTACCCCCACTTAATTTTTTATTTGTTTATTTACCCCCCAACACACAACATTTATACACAGCACTATCACACTCAGCATTCTCAGCACTCACACAACACTCTCACACACATCACACCCAGCACTCTCACACACAGCACTCTCACACACATCACACGCAGCACTCTCACACACATCATAGCACTCTCACACACATAGCACTCTCACACACATCATAGCACTCTCACACACAGCACTCTCACACACATCATACACAGCAATCTCACACATCGCAGCACTCTCACACACATCATAGCACTTTCACACACAGCACTTTCACACTCAGCACTCTCACACACATCACACAACACTCTCACACACAGCACTCAGCACTCAGGCACATCACTCTCACACACATCACACTCAGCACTCACACACATCATACACAGCACTATCACACTCAACACTCATACACAGCACTATCACACTCAGCACTCACACACATAACACACAACACTCACACACAGCACTCTCACACATCACTCTCACACACATCACACATCATACACAGCACTATCACACTCAGCACTCACACACATCACACACACACACACACACAACACTCTCACACACATCATACACAGCACCCTCACACACACAGCACCCTCACACACATCACACCTCACACACACATACTGCACCCCTCACATACACACACAACCCCCCAATACACTGCATCACACACATACACAATACTTCCAAACATATTTATATAAACTATATATATATATATATATATATATATATATATACACATACACACAACACCCCTCACACACACACTGCACCCCTAAACACATTACATTCCAGACACACACTAGATCCTTTAGCCAACTCTGGATCATATACACACACACACTCTGGATCCCCTATATGCACACTAGATTCCTTGTAAGCAAACACATACTACATTCCCTGAACACACACTCTCTACAAACACTAAATCACCTATACACACACACACTATAGCCTGTATGCACACACTTGCTACATCCCCTATACACACATTCTCTACAGCCCCTAGCCACATATGCATTACATTACACCACAAACACAACACGACTAAAACAGACCTTATTACACAATACCACACCATGACCAGCTCACTCTGCACAAACGTAATACCACAAACAGGCTCCAAACACATGCACAATACTCTTTCCTGGCCCTTTTGTCTCCTGGTATCCATTTATAGAGACACCAGAGACAAGTTGCAAGGAAAACAGTGCAAGCATGTTATTAAATTTGCTTGCACTGTGCAGAACAAATACAGGGCTTTTTTCTCATGCTAGAGCTCTTCAGCAGAGCTCTGCGCATGGTCTGCCCTGGAAGAGCATTGAACCAACATGCTCACTTTGAGAGGGGGCGTGTTTGTCATGAGTGATGACAAAACACACCCTCTCTGCCCCGCCCCCTTCTTAGTGGGCCGCTGTGATAAAAAAATGCCCGGGCTGAATTTTTTTCCCAGTCCGGCCCTGATTCACAGGCATAATAGAGTGCAACAACCTACAATCTGCCATGGCTGATATCAAAGCGTTAGATCTGCTGTTTTTATTAGAGCCTTTTAAGGAACCTCCATTTTCCAACTAGAGGACAAACCCTGTTGGTCTGATCACCGTGAAAAATGTGGCAAAACAGAGACTGATTATAGATCTCTCTGCGCCATACTCCTCAGTAGTCCCCAGTCTCAATTACTTGATTCCCTAGGAAACTTTTTCTCTTCAGTACACAACAATTGACAAAGCCATAAATGCAATCATTACAGCAGGCATAGGGGCCTGGCTCAGCAAAACCGACATTGTTAATGCTTTTAAATTGTTACCCAATCAACCGTCTTTATGGCATCTGCACGGTATTAAACAGAAAGGCCTGTACTACTTTTTCACAAGACTTACCTTTGGTTCCAAAAGCAGTCCAAAAATACTTTACACCTTTGCAGAGACCTTGTGTTGACTCCTCCTGAATACACGCGGTTGCCATACAGTAATCCACTATCTGGACGATTTTCTGTTTATTAAGAACAATTCTTCTCCCCTAGCAATTTAAATAATTCTTCTCCCCTAGCAATTCTTCTCCCCTAGCAATTTAAATTAAGGGGAACCAGTCTCTCCCAAAAATATGGACGGTCCTGACACCATCATTAATTTCCTGGGCATTCACCTTCATTCTGTGGCCATGGAAGCCAGCCTCCCACAAGATAAAATCAATAATATCCTTCAAAGCATCAACCAATACATGCAAATCGGTTCCTATAACTGTAAGGATTTACACTCCCTGCTAGGCCCCCCTAATTTTGCGATGAAAATCATCCCGCATGGTAGAGCTTTCATCTCTAGACTCCTTAGTCTGCTCCCCAAATTTTCCAACGACAATAGTCGTACTTCCCTCAACTTAGTAGAGTTGAGCGAACCCGACCTGAAAAGTTCAGGTTCATACCGAACATTAGGGTTTTTGAACCTCGGACCCGAACACGGACGTATCAGTAGTGATGTCGCGAACCCGAAATTTTCGGTTCGCGAACGGCGAACGCGAACTTCCGCAAATGTTCGCGAACCGGCGAACCGCCCGAAACGCCATTGACTTCAATGGGGAGGCGAATTTTAAAACACACAGGGACTCTTTCTGGCCACAATAGGGATGGAAAAGTTGTTTCAAGGGGACTAACACCTGGACTGTGGCATGCCGGAGGGGGATCCATGGCAAAACTCCCATGGAAAATTACACAGTTGATACAGAGTCTGGTTTTAATCCATAAAGGGCAGAAATCACCTAACATTCCTAAATCACAATCAATATGGATTGACACCTGACATATGACATGTTGACACCTTGACATATGGATTGACACCTGTCCTCAGAGCCCCTGATGCACACGGACACAGAGCAGAATAGAGACTGGTCCCCCTACATAGGGTCACTTGGCAGATATGGATTGACACCTGTCCTAAGGATCCCTGATACACACTGACACAGAGCAGAATAGGGACTGTTCCCCCTACATCGGGTCACTTGGCAGATATGGATTGACACCTTGTTACAAACTGCTATTTGTAACGGGCCCTTTAAATGGCAAATTGCCCTGTTTCCCTGGGTTGTGGAGAAGCCTCTTTGCCAGCCTCCTCCCGCATGACTATGGCCCCTGGGAGATTGTGAAAATGTATGCACTTTTATTTGGTGTGTATGGCCCTTTAAGACTGTCGGTGGGCATATTGGGGCTTATGGACTCTTTATGTGACTGGTGCTGGCCCTTTAAACACCTTTTTTGGGACATCAGGAAGATTGGGACACTGCCCCTTTAAGGCCGTGTCCCCAGACTTGTTGGGGACACGGCCCCTTTAAGACGGTGTCCCCTGTGTCCCCAGACCTGGTGCAAACCCTTTGTGCCTGCCTTGCTATTTCCCACTTGGTTCAGTAAATGGGAAATTATTTCAGCTGCAGAGACTAAGTCCCATTCGGCGATGGGACTTAGTCTTTTTTTCAGCCGTTTTTTTCAGCCTTATTTCAGCTGCAGAGACTAAGTCCCATTCGGCGATGGGACTTAGTCTTTTTTCAGCCGTTTTTTTCAGCCTTATTTCAGCTGCAGAGACTAAGTCCCATTCGGCGATGGGACTTAGTCTTTTCTTCAGCCGTTTTTTTCAGCCTTATTTCAGCTGCAGAGACTAAGTCCCATTCGGCGATGGGACTTAGTCGTTTTTTCAGCCT